>NDGN011443837.1:0-18769 GCA_002564285.1 Tympanoctomys barrerae
CGGAACCGGGGATTGAACTCAGGCCCTTGTGCTTGCCAGGGAAGCACTTATTCCACTGAGCTGGCCCCTCTTGTCTATACTCAGTTGTTGGTTAAGGCTTCCTGACAGCCTTTTAGGATGTTAGTAATCAAATCAAGTAACCTAATCAGTGGTGAGTGAATGCGCATATGCTTGTGGGTTAAAGTAACCCCATAAAGTCCCTGCCTTGAGCCTTCACTTTGAAGCACTGCTGTTTTTGAACCTCAATGTCATTAATAATAGGAGCTCTCTTTTAAAACTTAATGTGATCAGTTCTGTATTTTCAATGGGTATATAAACCCATTGAGTAGATTCCCTGGGTTTGGATTCCACTTTCCACGGGCGCCTGCATGCGTGTGTGTGTATTTTGTGTGTGTGTGTGTGTGTGTGTTTTCCCATCTACCTGTGGGGAACTGAGGATTGGAAACTGTTCTGTATGTGTACTTAGCATTGAATTCAGGACCTTCACACTGAGCTGAATCCTTAGCCCTTTTATAAGATTTTTGTTTTGTTTTGAGACAAGATCTCCCTAAATTGTCCATGCTGGCTTCAGACATAAAAACATACCTCCTCCTGCTTCAGCCTGCCGGAATTTTGGCATTACTGCTACTACACACCATGGTGCTAGGCTTCAAACTCTTGACATATTTAATAGGAATTATGAAATAATTGTCCAGACCTTAAAACAGCATACTCACTTACTTCTAAGGACTTTGTGGCTGTAATAGTTATAATCCCATATAAAAATATGGGCTAGTCTAGCACAGTGGGACAGCGTGACTTGGAAGGCCTGCATACCTACAAACTATTCAGGGTTCTGCAGATTGCAGAATAATTTGCAATAAGGGTTTGAGGTTATGTGCTCTGAGAAAGGCTGCTTGCTGGTGATAGACTTTGAAAGTCTCTCTTGAGGGGTCGTAACATGATGGGCTTACTTTAATTTTAAATCAATACTTGAAAATGATTTTTATTATTATTCTTTTATTTTCCCTCATTGCTTTTCGTCAGAGTTGTTGCTTGATAAAGAGTTGATAGGCTAAGAAACAGAAACACTGTTAGAAAATAATTACAGATCATAAAAACTTTATAAATACAGGCCCCACTATCTGAGAACTGATATTAGTAACTTTGTAACTAGATGTACAAGTCTATTCTCTGGTCAGTGTGAATTTTAAGAGAATGTAAAGAAGAAATTTTTAAAAATGATACTGCTGAAATGTTCTTTATCAGAAAAAAATTTGAAGATTTTGTCTACTTGCTGCAGGTACTATTTTGAAATAATTTTTTCATTAATATCTATTTTAACAAGTTTGTCTTCAAATCACAGAATAAAAAAGAATGAAAAGATAGGAATGAAGTTAATGAGTTAAGAGGAATGTCCAAACAAGACAAATTCTAAGGCATGCAACTCATTTTAATTAAACTTCACAAGTTGAGGCTGGAGTCCTATGATTCCTTCACCCAGAAAAACAATCTTGCTGAAACTCCACTTTTGCTGTACTGCACACCTTTGTAAAGATTGGGAATTACAATAAAACATTGACTCCATAGAATGACAAATACTTGACTGACCCTATTAAGTTTACAGTGAAAATGACAAATGATTTAATATACAGCATTAAATACATGATTCAGATAAACAGATTAAAGAATTTTAATTCAGTGAAAAGTATACTGGTTGATAGGAGAAAACAACAGTATCATTAACAACAAATGTTCTGAGATACTCTACAGGTGAGATATAAAGGACATGTCTTTGAATAACACTAAGGTATTATGTTATCAGAAACCCCGCACACTCCTTAGATACCTTCTTGGATTTTTGAGTATAAATTACGCACAAGTGCTTTATGTTTTCAAAAGAAGACATTTCCCAATATGTAACTCTGAAAGAAGCAGCTGTAATCACTTTAACACCAGCCAGTTCCTTAAATATACCACGAGTCCTTAATTTAGAGCTGTTAACAGTTTTAATATCTAAGTGATAATTGCCATGTTAAACCTGTGAAAGTAGGATTTTAAACTCTAATTTTAATTCTAGAAATTTACTACTATGAGGTTGGTTGGAATCCATGGTTTAACAGGTCTGAAATCATTGGCATTGGTATTGGTATTGATATTGATGCTTCAACATGGCATACATGGACATTGTATTCAACCTTTCTGCACTAATTGAGATTTTGCTGATGCTTTTAGTTGTAAACTAGCCATGAATAACAATGGATGATTGGAACTTACCCATTGTTATTCATAATAGCAAACAGGGCTGTTGATGAAATTAGGCAAGGAGTAGTTGCCTGGTCAGCTTTTATGCACCTCTGCTGAGAAGGAAATAGGAATTATAGTCATTTAGTCCCTAGGATGATGCTTTCCTTCTGAGTCAGGATTCCTGAAGCAGGCCAGCTACAGAAAACATGTCTATATAGTTATTTGGGTAGTTTATAATTTACTTTTAAATTTATAATGAACATTCTGTAGCTACTAAATCAAGCATTTCATATGAAGGGGAAAATAGCATATTAGGGAAATGCAGCTACTTCACATCTTTTAGTGAAATTCTGAAACCGACTCTAGAGGTGCTATAGAATAGTTTATCTGCTAGTGAAAGTTCAGTTACTACCCAAGTGGGGGAGTTGAACCCAAGCTTCGCTTGTAAGCAGAACAGTCAAGTCCGGCACATACACAGACTTCTGAATTTAAAGAGTGTGCGTAGGCTGTTGTGATACATAAAACACAGTATGTTTTAAAGCATCACAAAAAGTATATTAGCTTTTAGTCATTAAGATTTTTTTTGCAATTAATGGGATTCTAAAAGTATAAGACTTTGCTGTGATATGGAAATCCATAGAATGTTTTGAAGTCTTAAAAAACACCCTCTTAGCAGAAAAGGTTAGACACTGACACTGATCTAGATGCAGGGATCCATGAAAGTGTGAAAATGTGCCTGCATAGAACAAAAAATCATCCTTGTGGAACTCAGGAATTTTTAAGCAAGGGCCACAGTGCTTGCTTTTGATTTTGCCTCCCTAGTCATATTTTAATTATGAGCCTCTTGTACTTAAATATGCTGTAGCTAAAAACAGAGCCCTAAGTCATGAATGTACAAACAATTATTTAGTACCTTGACTGGGAAGAAACTGGTTGCTGTGGTCCACTTGCCTGTGTGAGAGCTGGCTGCAGGTTTGTGCAGGGTTAGGTATTAGTGAATAGTTCATTACCTCTGGAAGAACCACAAGGTTGAGAAAAGCTCTAAACTTCACAACAGTTAGGCACAATTGCTTTGATCTTAGACTATAGCTCTGTAGTAAAGCATATTTTAATTTTGGGTCCTTTCATTTGGCTGTTTTAAAAACCATACCCTGTAGTATGCACAAATAAGGACTTTAATTATAGGAAGACTGAGGCTTGCACTAATCTTTTACAGAGATTGCTTCTGGGCTCTCCTATATTGATTTCTACATTTGTGCTTACGTTAGACATATTCTGGGTGATTTGGCCCATATGCATTGATAGAGCTTTATTGGATGTAAAAATATCAAAATTTTTCTGGACTAGTAGGTACATAGGAACTTGAAGTCCGATGGGAGGGCCTACTGTCTGCATAGTCTGGAATGTCCTACAGGCGACTTACCCCTCAGATCACGTCTTGGTACAAACATTAAGTGGGTCCTACTTAGTATGGCAAGGGGGCCTTATGTCCTGCTCCTGGGATATTGCCAGAATTTTCTGATAGCTTTATTCTCAGAAAGAATAACTGCAACCCTTGGCATTATACCTAGTTGAATTTAAAATGTTTACATTTGCAGTTTAGTGTTTTCTGTTCAACATTGATATCTATTAAAACTACTTGAACAATGTTTTCATATAGTGTATTACTTAACAGAGTAAAGAGATATTAATCTCCTTTCAGCTGAATAATAAATATAAAACCACTTTCTTTTACAGTTCATTTGTTTTCTTAGAAAACATAAAATAATATTAAACCATAAAATAAGAGTATTCTTAGGGGTAAAGCCAAGTTTCTAACCCAGGTCATGTGCTGTAACAATAAAACAGCCCTATAACTATCTGAGTTCACTTAATCAAATGTATGTGATCAGAGGAATTCTAAAGCTTTTTTTTTAATAGGGGAGAAGTAATTATTGTTTTCATTCCCTCTGTTTCTAGTCTTTAGAGTTAACTCTTTATTTCATTTGATTTCCATTAATTTATGTGATGAAATATTATTGATGGGGCTTTATTTCATCTGAATTGACCTATTTTATAATGTAGAATATCTTCCAACTCATCACAAAAGGCAAGAGATGATGATTTTGAAGATTCTTTGAGAAAATATCTTTGATGCTTTCCCTGGATCTTTTGTGGTAAATGCAAAAACACAAAATGCAGACATTGCTAGGTGGGCCCTGAAAAACACATATTGTCAATTTTTTTCAGTACTGAGGATTGGACCCAGGGCCTTTGAACCCTGTCTTTAAAAAAAATTATTCTGAGACAGAGTCTCTCTACTTTGCTAAGTGACCAAGTTGGGGCTTGAACTTTTGTTCCTCTTGCCTTAGCCTCTTACAGTGTTGAGATTACATGTATGCCCCTGGTTATATTATGATTCATGAACAGAAAAAAATAGGATTCAGATCTGATATGGATTTGTCTAATAGCAGCCATTGCTTTCTGCCTTCTGCCTTCTTCCTTTGTGCCTGTCTTCTTCAAGTTTCCCCATAGACCCACACCTTCTAAAGTGAAGATCCAGAATGCCTCTTCCCTTCTCTTTCCTGCCCCTAGTTATACAAATTCTATTCCACAAGATTCAGTTTTAATTATGCTTCCATTGAATTTTCTCTGATTATATTAGTTCACAAAGAACTGTTTCTGACTGAACAACTCAGGTGGTAAATTCTAATTTTAATGTTTGATTGGATTTCTTTCCTTATTAGCATCTACTTGTAGAGTTCTCATGGCAAAGGCTTTGGCTGGGAAAGGATACCACTCTGTATGGAGAATCTGGAAAGTGTTGGAGACTAGAATGTGATAGAGTAGGGCCTAGGTAGCAATAGCCCTTTGATGATCTATAAGGAGTGGCCTCACACTATCCAAGCACACTATCCAGCTACTAGTTACTGATGAGTACAACATGCTGTAAACCAGGCTAAGTACACTGGAAATGCTGTGTCTCAGGCTTATGACATTTTTTACAAAGTGGGTACTGTTATTTAGCCATTTTTTTTCCATACTGGGAAACAGAAGCTGAGGGACCTTTGATATTTTGCCTTTAGCTAATACAACTTGAAAACTACAGAGCCACCATTTGCATCCAAGGCTGTTGCAGTGCAAGTGTCATTTGCTTTTGATTCACCACGCTGCTCTAAAGCCTGAAATTTGAGGCAGCAATTTTAGTCTTAACTTCCAAAGGAATTTCTTCAAAATGCAAGAGTCCATATACTCATATACTTACCAGCTGTCAGAGCCTCTAGTGAAAATGGAGGTGACTGATAGCAAGAGTATTGCTGAATCACTGCTACATGAGGGAAGACATGCCATTGAGAAATAGGGGGAAAGGCCATGTTTTGATTTGGCACAGACTTTCTGCATGAAGATTATATCTTAGGGGTTTAAAGATCTTAAGACATTTACATTTAAAAATGTTAGTGTCCTAAGCAACCATTGAAAGATTCAGGAGATCTAGACTGAGAAAATCCTCACTTTGCTCCTTTTCACTAGTGCCATATCAGCAAGCTGAGCTGTTCTGCCAGCTATGCAGAGTCTCAGCTTTGAAATGATCAGAATGTAGGAAAAGGGATAATCAGTTTTCTGATGTGAGAATAGACTGGCAGCGGTCCTGGCCGCTCCTGAGACTTGGTAGAGGGCTCTGGGCAGGGGGTGCGTAGCTGAGTTCTCGGCTGGTTGTGTCTCCCAACAGGAAGGTATCTATGGCCAGAGATGACAGCTTCATTGAGAAGAGGACTGCTATTTGGTTAAACATTAGTGAGAAATCATTTTTGAAGTTATCTTTCTAAAAATGTGTTGCTGGGTCAGCATGATGATTTTTTGACATGAAATTCTGCAGGACCGTATAATAAACCCATTTCCAGTACCAGTATCTCTTAGCAGTTTCTGTAGAAATATAGTGTTGGAACATGACCAGTTTCTTTCTGCCTCTGGCAGAATCATATATAAGAAGCACAGAGGAGTTGAAGTTGTAAAGAGATTTTGCCTCATTCTAGGACTGAACATTTTCACATTCAGAGCTGTCTGGAAATGTGATAGGCTGTCTCAAGGAAATGTGAGTTCCCTATCTTTGGGGCCATTCATGCAGAGGATTAACAAGTACGTGTCAAGATATTCTAGAGAGAGGGCACACACACTGAGGATTTATTGAGCATGTACTATGTGCCAGACACTATTCTTCATGTGTTAATGCTTGAAATCATCTCAATAAACTTGTAAGACTTGGCATATTGTTATTTGTAAAAGTAATCCCATTTTATAGATGCTGTCACAGTAAGTGGCTTGCCTGAAATCAGGCTCTACATCCAGTAGTCTGATTCTAGAGCAGTGTCTGCTCACCAGAAATAGAAGACAAACCACAAATATAATTCCTAAGTCCACCTTTGCATTGTCTAGTAGCCACATTAAAGAAGGAAAAAAAATTAAAATTAATTTAATGGGTTTTTTTTTTTTTCGGTACTGGGGATTGAATTCAGGTCCTTGCATTTTCCAGGCAAAAAAATTAATTTTAATAATATATCTTATTGTATATCTAGCATTTTTCATTTTAACAAGAATTGACTGGTGGCATAAACCTGTAATCACAGCACTAGGGAGGCTGAGACAGGAGGAGATCAGTATGATTCTGAGCTGCATAGAAAGACCTTGTACAAAATAAATAAATAAATGATTAAAAATGATTTTAAAAGTATATAGTCTGTATTTTACCCTTACAAGCACATTTGTGTTCACACTGGCCGTGTTTCAAGCGCTCAGTAGCCCCATGTAGCTAGCAATCACTGTGTTAGATGTACTTAGAGTTGTACTGTGAACAATTCCACTCTTCCCGTCTCCTGACTGCTGGGCTTCCTTCTGACGCATGAGAACCATCCTTCTCTACATAGCTGAGGCCATTCATCTGTTTAGAATGTTTGCTCTTAGATGATATCAGTATCAATAATCTCTCTCTCTTTTTTTTTCCTCAAGTAATCTCTCTTTAAAAACCCTAAGACACTTCCAAAGTTAATTCAGGAACATATTTACTTTCAAAACCTGTAAGAGAAGAAGTGTGTGTGTGTGTGTGTGTGTGTGTGTGTGTTTTGTAAAAACCTGAATCCCATATGCCTTTTGTTGGTGAGGATGGAGCACACCTGGCTGGCTTCCCTTGCCAACAAGGTGTACACATAGCCGAATCACCAAATCACCTTGCCCTTCTTGTTTTCACCTAAACAGTCTCCGTTTCTTTTGTCCTTGGATATTTTGTTTTTCTGGCTTTGCTTGATGATACATGTAGCCTGTTGCATGTGAAATGAGCACAGCTTAGGACCTGCTTATCTCTGGAGAGCAGGGGAAGGAAAACATTAACTTTAACATGGAGTCTAACCAGTTTTTCTAATTTACACCTAATACGTATTTCTCAGCCCCCCCTCCCCCGTTAATTGTCCTTACTATGATTACTGTGGACAGAAATTCTGAAGGTGATATTTCTGATCAAATTGTAGTAATTGTGTGGTGGGACTGATTCATTTCCTGGCAGAATTCATTGTTCTCAGTGATCCGAAGGGCTTTTCTCAAGTTGAATTTCTGACAGTAACCAGCCCTCTGGGCTGTGACATGCTTCAATTGAAAAACCAGAATGTGACATGTATTTCATTGTGTTGAACATATTAAAAAAAGTTCCGTGTTTCCTTTGCAAACACACCCTCTACTTAGCTATGTATAATAGTGTGAACCATTTTAATAATTCTAAATCTACTTCGGTGCAGCAGTGGATTACACAGGTAGCCTAAACCTGAGTTCAGTTGCTTATTAAAGGAAGCAGAATAAGAGTAACTTCTGTCAGAAAAGCTCTAAACTTCAGAAGGAGGAATTTCCTTGTGAAGAAAAACTCCAAGGATGTGTCTTCTAATGTTGTGTGCACAATTATTAGATGTTTCATTTGAATTATAGAATTGGTAGAATGAAAACATAATGCTTGTGGACATAATATATTCCCAGTAAGTACTTCTTTTATTTCCTTTAAAAAACCCAACTAAACATTTTTTCAGATAGTAAGACAAACAGCTGTGAAGTGCAAGGTATGCATGTAAACATGCAGATTGCTTATGAGAATCTGTGTGTCTGGGCCAGGGAGATGGCTCAGTGGAATAAGCACTTCTCTGGCAAGCGTAAAGGCCTGAGTTCAAACCCTGGTTCTGAAAAAAAAAAAAAAAAAGCTAATCTGTGTGTCCACAGATAAAAGCAAATACGGGATACCAGAGCAATTTATAGAGATTTACACCCTACATAGGAAATGAACATATGCATTCTGTTCTCTTTAAAATACCAAATCATATCATCTATGTGTATTTCATGTATTAATTGAGAATTTATTGAACAAGCAGTGCACCTTTCTTTTGCTTGTACCCTCATTATTTTGCAGACTGTGACAGCAAAATAAGTGTGTATTGAATAAATGAGATGTATGTTTATTTTTATATTTAAATTAAAATATATCAGACTTATTAAAAATGCCAGATTTATAAAGAGACTTGATAAAAAATAAAATTTTGATTTAAAAAAATTTAGTTGAATAAGGTCTAAATGTTTCTGTACTCCTCTAACTAAACCAACTTGATTGACTCCATTTTGTAACTTTTAACAGCTCAATTACACTAGAAAAATATTATGTTCACCTATTGGAAGTTAGATGCCTTCTATGTGTGTGCTTTCTTTTTATTCAGAAGATGAAAAACTTTGTTTTCAAGGAACAGTAAGTGACCATCGAAAGTATTGGTGTGGGAGGTGGAGCACAGAGCGGGCTAAAATTGTGTGTAGGGCCTAAGTGTTGGGCTCCCCCCAAGCACTGCAAAGTGAGTGCCCATGTATTCCTGCATGGAATTCCCAAAGTCCGTTACAGAATGTAGTGCTAAACAATACCAGGACCGTTTTATAATATTTCTGAACAAATAAAATCAGCTAGAACATTAGTGAGCAAATGGCATCAGCTAAAGCATTAGGAAGGCTGTGTAGCTTACAGTGCTGAGGCCCTCTTTGAATAGCCCATCAAGTGTAGAGAAGCTGTTACATTGGCAGCTTGGCTATTTGAGCTGATTGCAAAAGTAGATATAAGCAGCGAGGACGACAGTTCAGCAGAAGCTGATCTACATTTGCTCTAGCATTTTACATGGAAGGAGTTTAATGTGCCTTGCTAGGTTAAATTCCTCCTCTTGAGTTTCTGCAGAAAAAGGTGGCCAGTGGTTTTGTACTGCTTGCTTATAGTTTGTCATATATGTGAGGACTAGCTGGAGTTTGTAGAGATACCCCCAGATTGGTCATGTGTATAAGAAATTTTCACAGAATTTCAATGTAAGGCAAGTATGGTTATTTTCATGATGAAAATTACATCTATGGGGTTTATACATGGATAGGGCCAGAATGTGAGTGAAGGAATGGGCACTCTCTGTACCTGTTTGTTTTTGTCACAATTTTTCCAACATAAATTTTTATTCTGGGCTATATGTGCTATTCTTTAAGATTGGTTATTGGTATTCTCTTTACTATAACATTGTATTGCATATTGTGTTTCAGGTTGATGGCTTAAGAAATCGCTTTAAGATTCATTAAAAAGAACAGTAATAACACTTCCCTGCAGCCTGGCAATGCAGGCAGAATGGTTTATCCTTGGTTTACTGGTCTGTGTAAAACTTGATAGGCATTCTCCAACTCTGTGTTTTGAAATCTCATGATGCTTATAGTCTAAATAAAGTGAGACCCAAATCCTTGTAATCTAAAGCAAATAATTTTGTCCTGGCTTGTGACACTGTGTGGCAAGGAAATGCACACAGGACAGAATTATACATCAATGCAGCAGTATGGTTGGCAAGCATAGGCATTTGGTGGTTCCTACAAGATGAAAGCACTTGAAGTAGCAAAGTAGTCATTCAGCCCCAAAGAAAAGCTTGAATGCTCAAAGTAGTATGAAATAATTTTTACCAGGAAATTGTGGGAAATGAAAATCAGATTATGTAAATGTAGACATACAAATATGCACGTGCGCACCTATGCACTCACACACACACACACACAAACACACATATACACACACACGGAGCAAAAGTACAGCTATTTAAATGTGAATTCATGGTAAGAAATGAAGGCAAATAGGGCCCAACAACCTAACTGAAAGTGAAAAAGCATTACCAGTTCTTGGGATTGGATGTGCTTAGAAATATTTGATTGAAATAAAAAAATGAGATTGATTAGATGGGACAGAAAGAAAAAAAGCATACTGTTCCAGAGATTTAATTAGTTTCCAACGTGGGAGGAATCTGTATAACCTAGTCAGATTATGCATTTTCTTGGATTTAAGCCAACCATATAAAGAAGAAAAAGTCCAAATGGGATAGAACTGTTTCAGTGGGTCGTGAAGTGGACGTTAATGTTATTTATAATGTTTGCCAGCAGTTGATGTGTGCTGCAAATGAGTCCTAGGACTCTCCTTTTGACTCCCTCCATTTCCAGTCACCTTCTCATCTCTTGTCTTTTCAAATTCTAGCTTCAGAAGCTCATAGAACTTGCCTGGTGTTTCCACTCCATTCTTACACTTCATGTCAGCCAATCTGGAGCTTGCTCCCCCTGATCCAGCTGAAATAGTTCTTGCCAAAGTCACAAATTGCTTCCTAGTTGTCAAATCCAATGGACTTTTTCCAGTTTCTATTTATTGTGATGAGTTAAAGAAGAATCTTGGTATATTAGATGAGCCAAGATTGGATTGGCCAAGTCCCCATGATCCTGCCATTTTGATTCTCTCTTCTAAAGCTGCTAAAATACTACTGAGAATTGAGTCAGGGAAAATGGGTGATTTTAAAATATGAATAAACTGAAAAAGATTGAAATGTAGGCATATTCTGCCCAAGAAAAGAATAGCCCAGAACTGGTATATTGATATTTCCAAATTGAACAATCATGGGTAAGAAAAGGGAAATTTAGTTGCAACAGGGTTTTATGACAGGTACCCCATTATCCCTGTGGAGGAAATTTTGATAGGCATAAGCGAGACATCCCCCTCTTTCCAGAGGGCTTTGAAGCCAAAAGAGGCAAATTATTATAAATGCATGCATATAAACGTGCACCTACAAGCAGATGCCCTTATGAGCACCTGATCCGTATTGATCCAGAGTGTGGAGAGAACACAGGGTGTGCTGGTAGCTACTCTGGTGGACAGCCTTGCCACTGAGCTCATATTTCCAAGGGCACCTGCAGTTCTTTGTTTGTGTCCCTTTCGTGTTCCCAGATTGATCTTTCATTACCTTGCTGTGCTGCTCCAAATCTGTCTTTAGATCTGTATCACCCACACTAGCATTCAAAATCTTACACTCTGAAGTCTTATACTTAGTTTTCAGACATTTTCCGTGATTGTCTCCTTGTGTACATCTCTTGGGGAAGTTGCACTTGACCTTGGAACATGTTCTTGGGTCATTCTTCCTGTGAACTGTTGCAAGATTGGTGCCTCTCCTGCCAGCCTCCATATCTTGCTCGTGCAGTCCTGCTGGAATGGGCTGGATCCTTATTTCCTCATGTCCTAGTACATAGCTAGAGTCTACTTTTCATAGCCTTCTCCACAAATCCACAAATATCATGCCAAGGAATTCATACAAAAGACAAGGTGAGTTAGGGGTTTTACAGTTATGTGAGAAACGTTTTGATGCACCTTTAATAATAATTTTGAAAACCTTCTTCCCCTTATCTAATCATTGCTACTAGAGTTTCCAGTTAAATGTTTATGTACTTGCATACAGACTCTAGCTTTATTCCAGATTTATATTTTTCTTACCTTTTTAAATTCAGTATGAGTCTGTCACCAAGAGAATTCAAGAGATGGAGAGATTGAAGTAGAGAAATGCTAAATCATTTCTTTTAAAAAAGAAAACATGCAGTAATATCACTCTAACCATCAGAAGCAGACATTTATGAAGCACCTGTTCTGTGCCTTTACCTCAGCTCTAAGGTTAGGGAGGAATTCTGAGTGCCTGGACATTCTGCAGGGAGATTTAGCTGGAGAAAACCAATGCATCAGCTCATTTTAAAGAGAGACTCAGGACATCAAAATCATCCCTAAGTACCTTTTCAAATCCACCAAGTCAAGCAAAACTATGGCTAATGATATACTTGTGTTTATCAGAGCTCGCATTAAGTAAAATTTATAATACATTGGAGTTAACATTATAGTTTTATTTTTGTGCTGTGTGCACATTTGAGTGCCTTGGATAGCACTGTATGATTTCTACATTATGATTATTTCTTTTTGGGGACACTTAGATTATGTTAAATAACTACTAGGTTTCTTGTACTTTCTGTTTGTGTTGTGAAACGTTATTGAATGTGTGTGTGTCTGTATGTGTGTATGTGTGTGTATAACTTTAATTCCAAGTCCTTGATCAGTAAATCAGCCCCTAATTATAATTTATAATGTTTTTTCCTTAACAAAAATAATTTTTCATGATGTATTAGAAGAGAAAAAGATACGCTCCTTGGTAGGAAGTATTATATAAATATTATTATATTGCAACTTAATTTATCTTTTGGCTTCTAATATGAATACGATAATTGTTTTAAGATCCCAAATGGTGGAGCTGGATTCTCCCCACTGTACTGAGTATTATACTGTGTATATAGTGGGATCTAATTCAAGCATTTTTTAAATGAATCATATTAGAGTAGGAAAAAAAATCTTGGAGACTTCATTGAATGTAGGTTAATCTTGCTTTGATAATTTAGAGTTCCTTTAGGAACTTGGAATATTCCCAAAAACACTAAGAAAATCAATTACCATTGAATGAGACTATAAATTCTGTTTATTTAAGTTTTCTAGGGTTTTAGACATATACTAAATGGGATTTACTATAAATAGGAATAGATAAGTAGACCAATTCAGTGTACAACAAATTTATGGGAGAAAGAAAGCAGATCAGTCATTGATGCAAATGGGTATGTTCTGCAGATGAGCTGATGTTAAGCCCTCTAGAAAGATCAAGCTTAGGCAGGATAAGAGCAACCTGGTATGCATCTAGGCACAATATAATCTCAGAGCTGGAGGGACTGGGCTAAGACTGAAGACTGGCTGTCTACTGCAGGTATGGCTGTGTGCGTATACACTTGTGTTCATTTTATGCTGCTCTAGAAAACTTGAGACTGGGTTATTTAAGGAGAACAGAAACTTGTTCTCCAATACTTCTGAAGGAAGTCCAAAATCAAGGCACTGGTGGGTTCATTCTTTGGTTCTGAGTTGGTGCCTCGTTGCTGTATGCTCCCGAGAGGAGGGACATGGTGGCCTAATGTGCCAGAAGAGCAAACATTTTTATTTCTTTCACAATGGCTTTGGTCCATGCATATCCCAAACACTTCCTGTTGGGCTCTATTTCCCAACACTATTGTTTGGAGACTGTTTCCAACTTATAAATTTTTGGAGATGAAAGAAACATTGAAATCATAACAGTTTTTCAGTCCACTTGGGCTCTTGTAATAAAAATACCATGGTGGCTTATAAATAACAGAAATCCACTTAACCTTATGGTCTCCAGGTACATCCATTTTTTGACAAGTGACTCAAGTTCATCCTCCTGTTTTTTCCCCATTCATCTGTTGATGGACACATAGGCCACTTCCAAGATTTAATTATTATGAACTGTGCTGCTATAAATATGGGTGTACATGTATCACTAGGATACAATGTCTTTAGCTCTCTTAGGAAGATATCTTGAAAGGAAGAGCTGGTGTAATGGAGTTTCTAGTTTCAGTTTTTGAGGAATCTTCATACTATTTCTATAATGTTAAGTGGAATAAATCAAACACACAAGCTTAAATATTGCATGGTTTCTCTTACACAAACATAATATGAGCAAAAGAAAAGATGAATAATGAGAAATAGGAAGCATTTGCAAAAAAGAAGAGGACAAAAAGAGATGAAAAGAGGAGAAAGGGGAGGAGGGAATGAAAGAAGAAATAGAATGTGTTATGCACAAGGACCAACTCCCCAAGAGGAACATAATCATTATATATATATATATATATATATATATATGCATATGCATGTTTTAATAAAAATAAATTTGTGTTTATTAATTCTGGCAGCTGTGAAGTTCAAGATCAAGTTGCCAGCAGTTACAGTGTCTACTTAAGACTCTCCTTTATGATGACTCTGTCTTAGTGACCTGATCATCTTCCAAAAGTTTCAAAATACCATCACTTTGTAAGTGAGTTAGGATCCCAACATGCAGATTTTGGGGTGATCACATGTACTTAAACTTCATAGTTCCAATACATAATTAAAGAGCTGAAGTAGGAAAGAGGGAAGCAAGTCTTTGTGAAGGTAGCCAGAGTCGTCACCAATAGACGTGAAGTGTGTGAAGCTGTACAGAAAGGGGGGCAGTAAAAGGCTCCATGAAATATGTGCATGGAAAGAAGTGATACTTTAGAACCACTGTATAATTTCTTAAGATGGGATTTGAAATATAAATGAGTAACTGGATTAGTAGTTTTTATAAATAGGTATTTTCAATTTAATATACATATCAAAAGGCTTGCGGGTGGATATATGAGTATGGCTACTTGCACTAACTCAAATTATTTTGCATTTTCATCATTGGGTTAATTGGTCCTTGTATTATACTGTTGGGCTTCTTATCTGTGGGGTCCATAACCTTGGGTTGAAAAATACTAGAAAAATACTGCTTCTCTAGTGAATGTGTCCACACTAATTTTGGTTTACTTTACACAAGATAGTATGACAGCCATTTATATCCTATTTCTATTGTATAGGAATTGTGAATCATCTAGTGATGTTCTGGTATATAAAGGAAGATATACGCAGGTTATACGCGGACACTGTTTTCTTTCATTTTTTTATAAAAGACAAACACTTGGGTTTTGGTTATCTGCAGGAGGTCCTAGAACCAATACCCATGAATACTGAGGGATGACTATTTTAGGCCTACTTAGCACTCACTCTGGAGCCTTCTTAGATGTCTAGCCCCCTCCTTCTGGTCTACTGTGGTCCCTCATTCCTTTGCTCCTGGAGCTACCTATGCTGTGGCTCTCTGGCCTCTTCCTTTACCACCCTCTTGTCTCTCAAACGCTGGCCTCCCTCCAGTTCTGTGTCCCTCTGCACTGCCCTTACTCTCCAGGACAGTAGCCTTTGCCCTCTTCCCACCTAGTGTAAGCACTGTTGTCCTTTCTGCCAGAATATAGTTTATTTTGTTAAAATGTAACATACACAGTTTAAAAGAAAATCATTATGCCATGTAAAATCACACATTAAAAATACACAGGGCATGTGGGAGAAGAAAATAGAGGCACAAAATTCAAAAACATCCCCAGTGACCCATTAAATAAAAGATAAATTGACACAAAATGGTAGTGCGCTTTTCTACATGTCGGTGGTTAAGGAATGGCAAAATATTTGCAAGATGTGGTATTTTACCTTGCGAGAGATCTGACATTCACTTTGGAATGGACTTCAGACAAGCTGCTGATCTGGAAGACAGTGGGAAGAAACTTTCTCTGACATTAGTTGGAAAGTTGTAGAAAGTTGAAGCACAGGATGGGTGTGGCTTGAGGTGAACTGAGAACCCCGGAGAGGTATTTGTGAATCACTACCTGGCTTTCTTCTGTTGGGTATAGATTTTTTGCATGTTCACATAGTGTACCTCACAGATGGAATTGTGGAATAAGCAAACACAAGGTCGTATTTCACTCAAATTGTTCCCTAACAAGTCAACTTCATGTTTTCAAAATGAGCATCATAACACGACTCACTGCACTGTATTGTGAGCTGCGCCTGAGGGTTGTGACTTTCTGTGAATGGCCCCCTCTCCCATAGTCCAGATGCCATGAAGCCAGGGCTGCTTTGCCGTTGTTCATCTCCGAGCCCCATTGTACAGTGCACTGCCCAGTAGTGGTAGGCACTTACAAAATTAACAAATGAATTGTCCATCCTCTTCTACTTTCTCAGTTTTGATTATTTTCAATTCTCTAGGGCACAACAAGTGTAATCAAAATGGAGTAATCAAAGTGAAAGGGTTAATGGCTGATTGTGGAGCAGTGCATCTCTCCACCTAGAGCATACAATGTTGAGATGATTTATTCATGAATAATCTACACAGACCTGTATCAAGCAGAGTTAAGTGAGAAAGCAGAGTGCATGCCAAGTCCTTCTGTGGAGGAATTTAAGAGGAGTTCTTGTTCGAAAGGTATTTTTGAGCCTTGAAAAGCATTAGAGGATGGTAAGGCCCTTGAGAGCTTAGTGCCGGCAGGATGATGCTGTCCAGCCAAGGGCTTCAGAGACTGATGTAGGAAGCTATATAACTGGGGCCTAGAAGTAGATAGACCAGGAGGACCTGGATCTATGAACAAATCACAGACATTGCTGAAAATTCTGTCCTAAGAGGGAGGGAGACTGACAGACCAACAGAGTAAAAACAAAACAAAACAAGCAAACAAACAAAACAAGGAAAACCCAACAACAACTCAGTAGTTTTGTCTCTCTTTCCACTCTCCTGCAACCAGAAGCCAACAGTGAGAGACATGTATCTTGCAGGAATTGGCTGCCTGGCCAACAGAGCAGAGCAAGGGGTAAGACAGGGGTTGATGGGCAAATGATTAGGGTATCTTGTTTCGTTGTCTCTTTGTCCGCAAGTCAATTGATCAGTGATGTCCAGTGCTACCATATGAATCACTTTGCAAAGTCCTCTTCATCAGTTTAGTAAGATGCATAGCGGCTGGGGCTTTAATTAGAATTTCCTTGAGAGAATTCACTAGGTCATATATTATTTATGTTCAAATGTGAAGTGTAGGCTGCATAGATGTAGTCAGCAAGAGGGGTGCGGTTTGTTAAGATGAATTTTTTTCTTCCTAATGAGTCATAAAGTATTTTTTTTTAAAGAGAAGTCTCTGTCCAGCATCCTCACAGCAGCAATGTGGTACACATCACCTTTAACCTGCTTTAGTTTCTTTGTAGCTTATAGGAAATATTGTCACTCAGAAATTATATTCCAGATGAATATTAAAATATTCTCTAGAGCAAAACAAAAGTAATCAAAACAGCTTTTATAAATAACAATTCTGAGCACAGATTTTCTGTGAGACTGAGAACATTCTCTTACTTGGGCTGCCTTTTCATTTGGTGCATTCAATCATTTAGCTCAACAACACTCTACCCCATTGAAATTATTTTTTTAGTAAGATATTCAAGTATGTAGGCCACTGAAAAGATTATATTTACTATTTAGACTCCAAGCTTTGCATTTGTTTTTGTGAACTATGTGAACAAAAGAAAATGTAAAATTAAAATATAAAATTTTCCAATAATTTACTCATTCATTCTTTTAGGAGGAAGTGTAATCATACTATAAAATGCAATTTAATTTTAATATTGAATGTTTTGAGTTTCCAAAAAAGTTGAATTTTAAGAATCTATAATACTTAGTTTGAATTTGAAAAAAACAAATGCAGGATTTTTTTAAAATCTCAGTCTACACAGTTATCACCGTGATGAAATGTTTGTTAGCCTTTCTTCTGTTGAGAGCACTGTGGGGTGCAATTTATAAGACAAGTTACAGTGGCATTCAGCTGCTCTGTAAACAAGGATAAATTATTACACCAACTATAAAAATTTTAAGCCACATGGTGAGGAGGGCAAATAGGAAAATTTCATTTTATTTTTCTTGCCTGACCACTTATTTTCATAAGGCTGTTCAGCCTAATGACAGGAAAGGTAGTCTCAGCTACTTGTAGGTTCATAACGTCTCATTTCTTTCACATGCACCTCCAGATAGTCCTCCCTTTTCCTTCTCTTGGGAGGCACTTGCTTTGGGAAGAGATCCCCTTTGCCCCTGAGGGGTACATTCCCCTGTTGCCCTAATCTATCAGAAGAAGCCTTCTTCCCTCTGCCCCATGCCTGCTCCCACTGCTCCCCTGTCCTCAGGCATGGTGACATGGAGACAGGGAGATGAAGGGCAGGAGCCATTTATCATTCACGTTAAAAAAAAAAAAAAAAAAAAACAACGGACAAAGGATCTACAAACTGTGGTACAGGGTTTCAGGTTAAGTGGTGAGAGGATTTCACTGACCTTATCAGTTACAAAGGCTACATTTCTTGTTATATAGGTCTTGGTTGATCATCTTAACTATCCAGCAGAAAAGTATGAAAACAAAGTATAAAAAGTAAAAACATATGCCGAGCTGTAAAAGGCTCCAGTCAACAACTTCAAACATTGCCAGGATAATGGGGAACCACTACCATTATGGGCTGCTGGACTATATTGGGATATTTTGCTGAATTCATGCACCTACAGTGTTTAAATGACAATGGAAAGCTCTCCTCTGACCAAAAAAAAAAAAAAAAAAAAAAAAAAACTAACCAAAATAGTGGGATAGAAATGAACGGCCATTTTGTATCGCTATACTCAAAATAGTTAGGATAGGTATACAGCTCCATTCTCTTAACTCAGTGAATAGAGAGGTTTGTTATAATAGTGTTTGAGACAGGATATCATGTCTGCATCTTGTA
>NDGN011443840.1:0-10590 GCA_002564285.1 Tympanoctomys barrerae
GGAGGATTGCTATGAGTTTGAGACAAGCCTGGACTACAAAATGAGCTCAAGGCCAGCCTGAACTGCACAGTGAGACTTTGTGTCAACAAGATAAAAAATAAAATAAAATAAAAATAAAAAAGTCAGATCCCCCACCAAATTTAAAGAGCCAGTCTAAAAATAGGCATTTAAAATAACAATTCTCAGATGAAGAAGTAAGAATGCCAAAGAAATATATAAAACAAAAAAGTTCAGCCTCACTGTCATTCAAGAAATGCAAATTGAAACAACACTGAGATTCTGTTTCACCCCAGAAAGAATGGCTGTCATCAAGAAGTCACCCAATAACAAATGCTGGATGGGCTGTGGGGTAAGAGGAACCCTTCTCCACTGTTGGTGGGAGTGCAGACTGGTGCGACCAATATGGAGATCAATACAGACATTCCTCAAAAACCCTAGAGGCCCCATTTGACCGTCTTTGCATCTTCCCCAGACAGTTAAAAGCATCATACCACAGTGATATACCCACACTCATGTTTCTAGTAGCACAATTCGTAATAGCTAGATCTTGGAAATAGAACAGAGGCCCATCAACAGATGAATGGATGAAGAAATGTGATGTCATATACAGTGGGTACTACTCTGACATAAAGACATAGATGAGACATTTTCAGGTAAATAGACGCATCTTTAGACTATACTTTGAAGTGAAATAAGTCAGACACATATACTTAAATATTGTATTGTTTCCCTTATATGAAAAACCAAAAGCATAAATGAGGACCAAAATGGATCATAGCTATTGGGAAGTGGGAAGAAAATGTTCAAATGGGAAAGAAAACAAGGGTGGAGTGAGATGGAAGGAAAGGAAGGGAAAAGAAAAAAAAGGATACTAGAAGGAAAAAATGGAAACAACATTTTGTAAGTAAGGAGAGGAAGAGTTGAAGGGAGGGGAGAGATGTGGGGACCAAAGAATCAGGGTGTGCTCTGTGCAGGTACAGATTCCCTATAATGACTGGGATCATTATGCCTATCAAAACTGAGCCAATTAAATTATAAAAATCTTCAACATAAATGTTACTTACCTCCAGTTTCCAAATTTTTCTCTTTTCCCCTGATTCTGGCTTCTAAGGAGGAAATTTTCCTGATAGACATGTTAATTCATACTGATGCATCAATGAGAAAATATGTAAGTCATCCAAGGATTAATACGTACTGCTGTTGGGCCAGTGATTTAGCTCAATGGCACAGCACCTGCCTGCCAAGCACAAGGTCATGAGTTCAATTCCTGATGCCAAACGACACTAACACATTTCAGGAATTAGCAGTGCACACAGTAGGAATTTTGTCATTTATTTTAATTCTCCACTGTTAATAGTTAAAAGCCAGAACTTTGTGAAATAAACTTTAAAATTATTTGGTTATACTATGAACAAAAAGCCATAAAATGTACTGTTTTAATAGAAATCATTTTTGGCCCTTTTATATTAAAGTAGACTGTGCTAATTAACACCACCAGTTTCTCAAAGATTATCATTTAAGCAAAACAGATGGGCTCTGGGTTGGAGAGCCAACTTTCTAAGCTGATTTGCCTATAAAAAGAACTGCTGTGAACTATTTCTACCTAGGAACAGCTGACTTACCATTTGCATATCAAAGTAAATAAACAAAAATGGCATATGAAACCTATAACAAGGTCATAGCATTAGACAAAATAAGAGAACAAGTACTGGAGCATGCTGAGCTAAATTTCCAGATTGGGTGGACTTTGTTTGAAAAATTTGGCCAGGGCCTTTTAAGCTATCATGTCCCATTGAAGCACTAGATGTTAATTACATAACAATGGGAATTAAGATAAATAATGCTCTTTCAGAAATTTCAACTACTTTGAAAATATATGAGATTATTCTAGAGATGCAAACATTAAAAGTCTAACTTTTCAAAAAAAAGAGTGAGAGTGTTCTCCTTTGCGATGAAGTAAAGCTAATTTTTCTATTTGTCTTAATGCTTGGGGAGAGTCAATGACCAACCCTATTGCTATTGCTCTCAAACACACAACCTTGGACTTGATGAAGACAAGCCTAAGAATCTAACTCTAGATGAGAGTTGGTCTCAAGATTGACTCAATATATGTAATCTGAATCGAAGGGCACTGATAACATGCAACTTCCCCAATCTAGAGTGTGTAGTTTCAAATTTTGAACACTGAAGATGACCTGAATAAATTTAGTGGGTTGTGTTTAAAAGGTAAAAAAAATTAATTTTTTATTTAAAACAATCTATACTGAGTATCTGCATCATATCAAGCTCTCCTGATACAGAAAACAACAAAAGGAGGGTAGAAGATATCACAGCCTTGAAATTATATTGGAAAACTACCTTGACAGAAAAAAAAAATGGAACTGGCAAGCAACAACAAGCTCATGCAAGTAAAAAATAAACCCAAGACTCAGTGGAAGATGCAGAAAAAACTCCAAACACTAGGCATCTCATCTTTTACAAAGAGCCAAACTCCTTCACTGGAAAAAAGATTACCACTTTAATAAATAGTTCTAGGAAAACTGGCTTTCATATGCCAAAGCTTAAACCTAAATGTATATCTCTCACCATTCACTAAACTAAAATTGAAAAGGACTTGCCATTTTGAAAATAATGCTTCTATGAGAACCTCACATTTAAACACAGATACTGAAGATACAGTAGTCAATGATACAGAAACCTTTTTCTAATACATACAATTGAATACAGATAAACAAATTTTACCCCATCAGCAACTTAATTGACTATAGTGGCAATTTAGGAAACCATAGGCTCTGGAGGCTCTCAGAACTAAAAGCAGGAAGGAGAGACTGTGGTTTCCCTGCTTCTCTCTTCCCTCTTTCCATGGATGATATTTTGTTAAGATGAGAGAAGGGAAAAGAACTGAAAAATCCTCTTCCATTTTATAACTGGAAGGAGGAAGTACAGACGTAAATTACTGCCTCCCTGAGCCATGTCAAGGCCTGAATTATTTCATCAATATGTTATCAATTAATAGACAGATCATGGTCCTTGTATTATAGTTTGTATTATGAAGTTTTAGAGCTAGTGTAGATATTCTCGGTCTCTACAAAACGAAACATTCCCACTGTAAGTTGGAATAATTACTGATGTCTTGCTATTTCCAGAGAAAATAAGTTAATAACTTTTCTTAATTTTAAGCTTTTCTTTGCTGAAATTTTTCAGCATTCTTGCACTTGATACTGCTGATCTGCAGATGAATGCAAGATGATAACAAATGAAATTTAAAAAGTAGCAAACAAAAGTTGGGTGCAAACACCCAATCACTCTTAATCCAACAGCATGCTTTCTTATGGATATATGTATTTGTGTTTGTGGCTATGACTTTTATATTGTTACATCAAAGTAGAGCCATATATCCTACCTAAAATTGTTCCTAGATTTAACTGTATCGGTATTTCTGATGTTTTGTGAGAAATACAATAACTTTCAGGTGTTGTGTGCTTATGAGTACTTTTTGAAAATATGAAGTAAGTATTGTTTTCTGGATCATATGCTACATATGCAAATCATATCCTCCAGGATACATACCTTGCCAACCTCCAATCTCAGCCCAAGCAGACAACTCAGGAACAGAGAGGAGAGCTAGGATGAGGTCCCTTGTTTCAACTTTCTGAAACATCCCATAAGGAGAGATCAGAAAGAAGCACTGACACCCCAACAGGGAGAAGTGTGATTTTGATGCTCATGGTGCCGTGTTCACCAGCAAGCTGGATCACTCTCAGGAGTGTGCCCATGCCCAATTCCTCCTTCATCTCTTTTCCCCTTCTATGGAAAGGGGCTTTTCCTTATTCAACTTTTTGCTTCCATATCACGAAGGTAAGAAGCTTAACACCAAAGGCCAGGCCAGGTGTTCTAGTTCATGCTCCAATTCAGTTTCATTTTGAAAGTACCCAGTAGAAATAAGGATTTGCCAAGTGATCACTAAATTCTTATTCTTCAGTCTGAGAAGCCTTCTTCCTTGGAAATTAGCTTCTTCTGATTCCAGTCTAGAGGGAAACAGGTACCAAAACAAGTCTCAGCCCCCTGTATTCTTGACATCAGGGACTTTGTTCCCTAACAGAGTAAAGCACATACTCAAAAGCGGTCATGGCTTTCACCTTCAATTTAGCCCTTAGCTGAGCGAAGGAGGCACCTGCTCTAGGGATGTTCTATGAACACTACTGGTAACCTTCTAATTATTCAATTCAATGGGCTAGCCTTCTACATTTTTCAACTTTGTGGATCATTTAGTATTATGAAATATTACTTTTTAAAAACATTTTCCTTCTTTAATTTCCAAAACTCCTTTAATCACCATATTTTGCCTTGATGCCCACCAGTTTTACTGCTGGCTCCTCTTGCTTGCTATTCCAGCTGAGGTGCTGCCACTCACTCCCATTCTCTTCTCCTGTCACCTGTTCTACTGGGGAGCCCTTATTCAGCAGTGTATGTTCTGTACACTCTTGATGCCAAAACCCTGCATCACCAGCCCAAGCCAATTTGATCTCCAAGCTAATTCTCACACTTCCCACTAGTAGTCTCTAACTGGATGCTGTCCAGTGAACATGTTCCCCAAAGTTAACATGTCCAAAATATGGTTTATTTTTATTCAACAGCTCACCTGCCTTCCTTTAAATGCCTCTTCCTTCTCCAATCCTAATTATGATGACGATGGCAGTGTTGACCATTATAATACTGATTAAAATGTAAAGAGGGGAGAAGAAGAAACCAAGTATTTGTAGATGCAATGCCAATTAAATTATATGTTAAATCTTTCAGTTCTTACATCCATGCTATTAGATAGTTACTATTGTTGTCCTCATTTTATAAATAAGGAAATGAGCACAAAGAGAGATTGGATAATTTGTCTAATATTACACAGATAGTAATGACAGTACCAGGGCTCGAGCTTATGGCTTTGACATCTACCTTACATATCATTTCTCGCTGCCTCAAAAATGATACCACAGTTACCTGAAAATGAGCCTTCCTGATTAGACACTTCCTCTTTCATAGTGTCTAACCAGGCACCTACAGGGGCCCTTATCATCTTAGGAAAAAGTGTTTTTTTTAAAAAAAAAAAAAAAAAAAGGAAGAGATAGGCCATTCCATTCTGCAACTCCAGTAAATGGCCATTTTCCTGAAAACTATAGGAAAAGAAGTTAATATTAATCAAAACTTTGAGAAATTCTCAAATCCCAGGCTGCAGTTTTGTGTCATCCTTCTGCTTATTTTTTCAACTGTTATTCTGGTCAAGTATAATTAATGTAGGAAATGATATGAGAGTGGTACCTCAGAGTAGACCAGAATTCAGAACTTGTATATATGCAGGGCATTAGTTTCATTCCAAGAAGCATTTTTCTTTATCATAAGATACACAACAAACAGTCCAGGCCTTTGGAGCCTTCAAAGCCCAATGCAGGTAGGCTCCATGCAGCAAAATTATACCCTAGATAACCTTGACTTAGTAAAGCTTTAATTTGCTCCACTCAGAATGAATTCTAACAGGAGCCTATGTCAAGCTAAGCTTTCCTCTGAGTGAAGAGTACAAGAATGGCACCTACGTTCTTTCATCATTTTCAAGATCAAATGTTGAGAGTATATCATAGATCTGATTCTGCTAAACATATATTTTAGATATGGAAATAGATGTGAGCTTATTGAAAGTTTAGTCTTTTAGTGAGAGCAATTTCATGGATTTGAAAACCATAAGCAAATATGACCATCTTGGCATATAACATGAGTTCTTTATCATTCCAGAAAAAAGCAAAGGCAAAGGGCCAGACAATGAGATAGTTACTGAAAGCACAGTAGTAATGAGGTACACATGAACACTGCCCACAGAAAGCTGGTAAACAGTTAAAAATAACTTGAAAACATAATCAGACAAATGAAATGATTAAGAATTTTAAAAATAAAAAAAAGAATTTTAAAAATCTATGAAGGAAACCAAACATAGGCCTGATATGAGCACAACTCAAGGAATCTTTTTAAAACCAATCAAGAAAGAGGTGCTGGCACACAAACTAAGTCCTGAAGGCTGAGAAGCCAGAGACACCAGTGCTTGTTCCTCACTCCATCCATTCACTTTACCTCTTGCCCCTGGGAGAAGCCCGAGGATATTTATAATCTAAATGAATTCAGGCCCTTGTGCTTGCCAGGCAAGCACTTATTCTACTGAGCTATCTCCCCAACCCTTATACTCAATGACACCAAAATAAATACTAGCAGGAATGGGGGGAAATAAAATGGCTTATACCCTTCAGGTAGGAATACAAACTGGTCTGGCTGCTTTGAAAAATATTAGGACAATTCCTTAAACAGTTAAAATTGTAGTCAATATATGACCCAGCATTTCCATTCCTAGGTATGTACCCAAGAGAAGTGAAAATATACGTCCATATCAACATTATATACAGACATCATTGCAATATTATTCATAATAGCAAAAATGGAGAAATAACCCAGATGTCCCTCCACTAAGTAATGAATAAAAAAATGAAGTATATTCCCATACAAGAAAATACTAGTTTTCCATAAAAAGAATGAAGTACTAAGCCTAAAAAGATGAGCCTTGAAAATACAATGTCAAATAAAAGAAGCATGTTATGAAGATCATATATTGTACGACCCCATGTATATGGAATTTCAGGATAACAGAATGAACAGGAAAAGATAGAAGATTAGTTATTTCCTGGGCTGAGGGGAGGGGACACTGGAGAGTAGGGTGCAAAATTTTTCTTTTCAGGTGATAAAAATGCTCTGAATTTGAATATATTAAACACCACTTTAGAAAAATAAACTATAAAGTGAAACACACACTAGTAAGTTATTTTTTAAAATACAGATGATATGAAATGGAGGACATGATACAAGTGTGAAAAAGGAATGATTTTTTTCCTCCATAACAAACCTTCACCCTTACGGACAACTCTTCCTGCCTTTGTCCAAGAGGATGTCGCTGTATGCATCTGGATCTGTTAGGGCAGACATGGATGACAGCATCTTTGTTTTAACATCTATTAATTTTCTTACACACAATAAAAAATAAATGGCCTCTTGACTAAGTTTCTGCTAGTTTAATTTTTTAATAAATGCCATTCTTAAAGTGCTACAATGGTTTTGTAAAGATTTAAAGCAGTAATTTCACATAAGTTATACCTAGACATTGGTCAAGATAGGATATCTCTTAATTGATTCCTTCATTGAAATTGCATTTTTTTAAACAACTACAGTCACCAGAACTATATATTTCACATGACAAAAGCCTGTATCAATGCAGCTGTATTAAGAATGGAAGAAGTATAAATATATTAGTTTAAATGTATAGGGAGTCCAAAGTGGTTTTCATTCCTGGCTGCAGAGACTGGGGTACCAACACTCTATGACACATTCTCATGCCTGGGCCCTTGTTTCCCTTGGATAGTCATTTTGTCCCCTTTTGACACAGGAAGTCTTCCACAAGATGGGGAAGATGGGAACTAATAGGTCTACAGGGTCATGTCTTGTGAACTCAAAAAAACAGCAAACTGTCTCTCTAACCAGTCTGATAAAATCTGAGGACAGAATCTGATTGTCCTGATCCAAACCAGATGCTTGTTCCTGAGCCAGTCATCATTTATAAATGGAAAAGTACACTAAACCTTGTTTAGCCTGGTCTACATTCCCATTACAGTCATGTTGGGATGGGAGTGAAGGTGTTTTGATTGAAGGCACCACAGAGACTACATAGACTGGGAGGAGTGTCCCACTGGACCAGAGGCTCTGTGAACAGAAAGAAGATGAGAATAACTGCTTAATAGACAAAACCATGGCCAACCACAGTATCCACCATATGTAGATGCTTTACAAGAGGATTATAGGACAGTCAGGACCCACCTAACTGACCAGTCTGGACTTCTGTGTCTTTTACCTAACGCCTGCCTCCTTCAATATGTCTGCATTGCCCTTTAACAGCTTATACTACCCATCACTCTCCTTTCTTTTCTTTCTGGAATCATTTTTCATTACAGGAAACTTGCAGACATTTGATAAACTGCAAATACAAGTAGGGAACATCATCCATGCTACTGTTCCAGAGCAAATTAGGTATCACAATAAACTCTATCAAACATTTAAAATGATGCAATCAAATGAGAGGTTTATTGTTCCAAAAGCACTAATGACACATCTATAGTTGTTGCATATTGTTGTTTTATGCAAAGAGTTTATAATACCAGCTGCCATTTTATGCGAACTTCTATATCTTTGACCCGGGTATTTAAATCAAAGATTCATCCTATTTTATGCTCCAGTGACTTGCTGCCTGCCAAGTTGGCTGGCCAAGCCTTGGAAAGTACATGTAAGGAAAATTGCTTGAATCAGGTTTTTTCTGTTTGGTCCAAAAAATGCCATCAATCTCTAAGATCTAGATGTACAAATGGTGTTTATGCATATCAGAGAGATGCAGTTATCTAAATCTTACTAGTTAAGTAAAGAGATGGTTTTGTTTTCTAAAAATGGACTCAGTGAATTAATCACTAACTGTGAAATATAGTACTAGGCCAGCCGGCATCAGGAATTATCTCAATAGTATTCTTACTGCCATATACTAATATTGGATAATTGAGGAAACTACTAATGCAGGGCCTCTGGTTATCCCAGAGGGAAAGGTGACCTAAAAAAGCTAGGCATGTGATCTCTCCAAATTCACTCAAACAAAGACAAGCTAACTCAAAGCAAGCTCTGAGGCTTATCTGAAGGGGAATGGTGGGTTCCCTGAGCAAACACACCTCACATTACTTGTGACACTGACCACCAAAGTGGAAAATGATCCTTCTTCTGTGAAATCTCTAAAACTCAAACTCTTAATCCAGATTCTTAACAATGAGAGGCTTGAGCAATGTATCTGTGTGCAAGAGCCTTCTCTTTATAAAACACTATGGCACTTGATTAATTCTTCCATAGTACTGTATGCATTAATCCTGACAAAAATTCTGCAGCTGGGTTGCATATCCCCATTTTTCAGGTAAAGCTAAGCTTACAAGGAAAGAAAAAAGAAAACATGAGCCAACCGAATAACAGAACTAACACTGGCACCAGCATGTAAAGGAGTCTAAGTCATCTGGCCTTCCCATTCTGACACCACAGTTTATCTCTACCTCCAGCTCTGTGAAGCCCATTCCTCCTTTGTCTGGCCATTACCAGATCCCACTGCTTCTCTCTGTTCTCAATGCTTGTTTCTTACAGCATTGCCTGGGCACTAGTCATTCTGCCTCCTATATTGCACTTGTCATCCTTCATACAGAGACTACAGTTATCTTTCAAAACCCAAATCTGATTATATGATCTGCCTCTTAGTCTCAGACCAAACTCCCTCAGGATTTAGACCTTGTGCATTTTGCTTACCTCCACCCCAGGCCACGGTTATTACGTCGGACATACTAAATCACTGTCACACAACCCCACCAGCTCTTCTCTCTAATGTGTGCATTTATTTTCTTCACTTAAAAGATCTGCCTTCTGCCATCCACTTTTAACTAGACCTCTGTAACTTTCTCTCAGTCCTTTGATATTCACTCATCACTTAAATATTGCTTACTCTTTATTATTCCACTATAGGTATTTTCCTTAATCTTCTTCACTTCTTCACCCTTTCTCTTTTTATCCCAACTGCATTGACACCATTATAACACTTGTTATATTCTGTTGAACTTACCTTTCATATCAGGTAAGTAAACTCTAGTGTCTAAAACATATAAATAACATAAAACTTATAATAGCTAATAAATTATTAATTTCTTGAGGCCAGGGAGATAGCTCAGTTAAATAAGCCCTTGCCTAGCAAGCACAAGGACCTGAGTTCAATCCCCAGTTTCACCAAAAAAAAAAAAAGAATTTCTTTTCAGCTCTCACA
This sequence comes from Tympanoctomys barrerae, assembly GCA_002564285.1. Classification (NCBI taxonomy): domain Eukaryota; kingdom Metazoa; phylum Chordata; class Mammalia; order Rodentia; family Octodontidae; genus Tympanoctomys; species Tympanoctomys barrerae. The sequence goes on from NDGN011443840.1 coordinate 9,917, forward strand.
ACAGTCTATTGAACCTGAAAGGTCTAAGCATTCAGAGCAGCCTCTAACCTAGACATCCAGGACTCAAGCTCTCTCCATCTTGTAGCTCAGCCATCTTCAACACATGACCTCTAAAGCTGTTACAGAGAAGGAAAAGAAAGTGGAGAAATCAATCCTGTTTCCTAACTTGGCCAGCTGAAAGCAACACACATTACATTATTCACATTTCCCTGGCAAGAACTAAACCCATAACTACACTTTGGTACTAGGAAGATTGGAAAGTATCCGTGGCTAACCAGTTGCTTCCTATCAATAGAGCTCCTCTATTCTATGCCCACAGAGCACACATCTTAGACACACTGCCCACTCTGCCATCCCTATGTTCTTTGCATTCCCTAGTATCCTCAGAGTAGGGTTTGTGTACCAGTATTTCTTCTACACCAGCGATGGTGAAGCTTTTAGAGCTGCCAATGATGCAAACAGCCCATTGCAGCACATTTTCAGTAGCTTTGCCACCAGTCTTAGGCTGTGTTTATGAAATTAATGATTACATGTATTTTCAGTGTGGATTAGTATTTTTAATATTTTGTAGGTGTCAAACATCACTGAGAATGTCATATAAAAGTTTTTTCAGCCTTCCAAGGTCAATTAAGACTCAGGACATATGAGAACTTGTACTGTAACATCATGGAACT
>NDGN011443842.1:0-10505 GCA_002564285.1 Tympanoctomys barrerae
TTCATTCAAAACAGAAAAGAGAAATAATTATAAGATCTACTCTACTGTGTTTCTTCAACTCCACTGTAAGCAAAGGCCAGGGAATACTGGGAAATTCTCCTTTGTCTTCATGTATGCAAACTTCCTTCATCAGTAACCTAACCTTTGGACAGAACTTTTAGGTAGGACACAGGAATATACTGAGGTGGGATATTAGAATGAAAGAGTTTGCCAAATAAGCAAAGTGAGATGACATGGGGAGTTTTCTTGCACTCAAGTAACTATACATAAAAAATATGTGATATATACATATATGTGTGTGTTTTGTGATTATTCAATTCTTTGTTCTAATTCCAAATCTCACCAATTATCCACTCATGACTGTATTTAATTCTCCAGCAGGCTGAAGCTTATCAAAGCACTGCCTTTGTAAATTTTCATCATACTTCTGTTATATGCATGGTCCAATTTGATTCCTGTTGAAAAGTACATAGCCTATGGCAGTCTTCACAGATTTGAAAACAGATAAATTATTTTCTCTTTCAAATCACAAAAACAACAAAACACCTGAGATGATATACACATACCTACTGCAAAGTGAGGGAAAAAAAGAATGGAAATCCTTTAACTAGAAAACAAACTGAATATGATGATCCCAAGCACTAATATTAGAATTGACAGCTGTTAATCTGCAAACCTATGTTCAAATTTTAGAAATTATCCTGTAAATTCTTATATAGCTATCTATACAGGAACAGCTTTAGCCTTTTAACTTAAATGTAGAATTCACTTTTTCATATCAACTACTGTAGCTTCATTTTCATCAGTGAGAGGTAATTTAATCATGCATTATTATAAAATGCTCTGTTTTGGACAATCTTATAAACAAATGGATATAAATTATCAGGCAAAGAAAATAGAACAAATCAAATGAAGAATAAAAATTCTATACGATAAAGAAGTTAATTTTAAAATGATCATTTAAAATTTTGGAATACTTTTGAGCTTGTGTTCATTATAATATGGCAATCAGATGCTACCTCTTCCCTGATTACTATTCTGTAATGTCTCCCTTTCTCATTTCTTTTCATCTGTAAGTTTAGAAGTGCACTGTTTCTGTAAATTTCTGTAAGATTAGTAGCATATTGTTGATCAAAAGATGGCATTACCCCATGTCTAAAGAGTTCTCCAAAGTGTACAGGAACCATCTCACTCCACAATCCACAAGACATTCAAATAGACCTTTATTCTATACCTGAGCAATGAATTAAAGTAACAGTCACCCAAAATGTACATATTCAAGCTTCAAAAGCCTTTCAATTTTGTTACAACTGAAAGAAATAAAGCCATAATTACACATAAAATGGCACTAGCATAAAGATGTAATTCTATCTTAAAGATGATGTAGGTTTCAGAAGCTGAGGTTCTCAATGAAGAAAACTAGTAAAATCAATTAAAGCAAAGAGCCACGCATGTGCACACAGAAATGAGGATAGGCGACTTCACCCCTGGGTTTATCGTCAAAATCAGACAATATCTTACACTGTCAAATGCAGCTACTGAAGCTAGTGGTAGAAAACAGAAGTCTTTGCTATAATGGCCTATAATGTCTTAAGGATTCTCATTCCAAACACCTTCAGGAGCCATTTGCTACTAAGCCCTTCACTCCATTTGTTTCAATTAAGATGGCATTGGACAGATCAGATCTCTCTCACCTGAGGTCTCTCACAGGCTGAGCATCCTTAATCTCAATATCTAAATTCTACTATTCTGAGGGCTATTTTGATTACACAAGAGGAAATTTTCATATCTGATCTCAGTAACAGGTTGAAGTATAAACACAGGTACAATGTAGACATTACATAAAATCTCTTTCTGGATTTGTAAGATGTATATGAAACATAAATGAATCTTATGTTTAAACTTGGATTAGAGCCTTAAGATACCTTAATATGCACATGCAGATATCCAAAATCTGAGAAAATTCTGAAATTCTTCTTGTCCCAAGCATTTGAATAAGGTATATAACCTACACTGCTTTCCTGTCTTCTATAAAGGCACTTCATTCATATATTCAAATTCACTTCAACCCTTCAGATAGAGATAGCCATTGGCTGACCTCTTACAAAGGTCTGCTGTCCAATCCTCCCAAATAACAGGCTTTTTAACCCAGATTTACTTCTTCGAGCACACACACAGTAACCTGATCTTATAGTGTATATTTATGTATCTTTTCTTTCTTGCTCTCTATAGTGGTTCTTCACATTTTAAGAGTTAGGAAGTTGGCCCCGTGTTTACTGCTGTTGTGTGGAGAGGTAATAAGTATTAAACAACCCAGTTAAAGTGAATTAAACTCTATAAACCACATTTTGAGTCCCTGAGACTTTATGCTACTGATATTACTTCAAGTTCCCCAAAGCTCTATTATCAGTATTCTTAGAAGAGTAGAAAATGAAGAAGATGGGTAAATTATAACCATACAACCACAAAAAGACATTTACTTTTAGAAGAAACTCTTCCTGCCCTATTTGACATTACCTCAGCTGTCATCCTACACTTTTAACTTTATTTTATCTTATTGTTAACTTCTGATACCTCACTCTATTCCCCCTACACTTCTCATGATTCAGATTTTCTTTACATAACAGACTTGTCAAAATTCTCAAGGCAAAATGGATTATGCTATATAAGGATATGTACTCACATTTGCCTTTGCATTTTTGTTACATATAAAATAAATTTATTTTCCATATAATGTATAAAACTTGGTCCCTACCCTATCTTTATTAAATATTTTTCTTAGCAAATACTTGCAATACATGATTACATTTATAGTGCAGAGCTTGTATAAATTATACAAGCTAAATCTTGGAAACAACTTATATGTCCATTAACAGATAGATGGACAAAGAAAAACTGGCATTTATTCACAAAGGAGTACTATTCTGCCATAAAGAACAATAGGCTTGAGGCATTTTCATGTAAATGGGTGCATCTTCAGACAATAATATTAAGTGAAATAAGTCACACAACTCTATTTTATAGATTCTCTTAAATGAGAAAGGCAAATATAAGTAAAGAGTAAGATAAAGGATAGATGATAGGAGGTAGGGAGATCTTTTAAAAATATGTTTGCATTTTGCATACCTTTTAATCCTGTAGAATGTGGATTTCTTTCTATAGTGTCTATGTTAGATGCCATTTACATATAATAGCTTACTATTTGATACAATAGTTGACAACCATTAATTTTAACCTCTGTAGAAGAATTAGTTATGGAGTTTTTTAATGGAAAAAATCTCATTTTCTTCTCCAGCCTAAAAAAAAAAAAAAGAGTGGACATTGGGAAATAAGAAGCTCCAATGATAAACTTAAACAGAGTTTGGCTTAAGTTAGCAGGCCAGGGTCCACACTGAGGAGATGCTGCTCCATGGCTGAGGAGCTCACCGTACTATGCAGTGAGCATCTATTTCCATGACCAGCAACACTTGAACATGGATATTCTCCTACTTCTAAGCACAGAACTACATTACAAGTCCCCAACAGGAATATACGCATGCTTCAAAGCCTTTCAATCGAGTTAGGAAAGCAAGAAGTAAACGCTAGGTTATATATAAAGTAGCACTTACTAACATCCAGCCTAATTTGAGATAGAAAGGATGGAAGCTTGAAAGATTGGGAAGGCTTTATGGAGAAGGTCAGTGTGGAAACTGGCTCTCAAAGGAGAAAAATAAAGGGCAAAACATTCAAACAGAACCTACTGAAGACCCATGCAAACATGGACAGAAATGAAGAGATGATTTTTACCCCTGGGTTTCTTTTCAATAGCAGACAAAATACCACATCACCAAATCTAGCTGCTGAAGCTAGCAGGAGAACAATGCTTATTTCTATATATATATGCGTGAGCTCAGAAAACAATATGAGACATATGGAGAGTGGGGAAAAGAGAGTGAATTCATTATTACAGCTCTGAGGGAAAAATAATACTTCCATTCCCATGAATGTTCTTTTTACCATTCTTGTTCTTTCAGTGAAACAGAAGTTAAATTGTACATTTCCAACAACTCACAAGCCAATGCTTTTTAGGTAATTAAGGCAAAAAAAATTGATTTATTTTTTTCCATTACAACAGGCTCCATTAATTAGTTTGCTCAAAAAGAGCCTGAAAGTTCACTGAATGAGAACACACAGTTGTGTCATATCAACGGACATAATCGTGTTAATCTCAGTACTGTGCAAATAAATATAGCTACCAGTGCTACTAAGGACTGCAGAACAAAGAGCCACGGAATGGAGAACTAGGAGAGAAACTTTCTATTTCTAAACTTCGGTAACTCATGTTCAAAGACAAATACAGTTGGGAGAAGAATTCAGAACTAAAAGATGTTACTAGAAAACTACGTATAAGCAGACACTCAGTAGTGTAAAAGAATAGTGTAACAGACCCACGGAGAATTAGAACTACCCCTTTCTCTAGGTTACCTTGTTGACACATGTTATTTCTTTCTTAACATACATCTGTTTGGCAAGAAAGTAAATGCCTAAGTTTAAGATGCAAGTAAATACACACATTTTAAAACTACTTGTCAAGTACTATTTCTAATTCACAAAATGAAGGTCCTTAAGACCTGGTTACCCTAGGTACAAAAGGACCTGTATCACATTTCTCTAAGTTTCTCTAAAAACATAAGCCATATCACAATACGATTTATCTAGTTAAAGTCTTAAAATTGCCTTTTAAACATGAACTTTACCAAAATGCCACAAAGCTCCCTTTTTTCCCCATATTGAAACTTTGAGGAAAATAGCTCGGTTTTAGAATTAAGGAAGTGGTATGGGGGCTAGGGCGATAGTTCAGTGAAATAAGTGCTTGCCTGGCAAACTCAAGGTCCTGAGTTCGATTCCTGGTACCACAAAAAAAAGAAAAAATAAAGTGGTGTGGATCATAGTCACATTTTTCAAGTTTTTCAGTTTTATGTTATAAGCAACATTATTTCTTTAAAAAACATCTAAATGATTGATAAATATGACAACAAATAAAAGTACTTCCTAACACAGTAACAACTCCTCAGATGACTTAATGTGGCATGTGATTCCAAGTCATGAGTGTGAAATAAAATGATAAATTGAAGTGTCGGCCTTAAGAATAGAATTTAAATATTTTTTGATTATTAGTGGTGAACATGTAGAAATTTCCTAAACTTAACACCATGTAAATTCTACCGTTAAAATAACAAACATCAATTGGATATTACATTCTAAAAGCCCTTAAGATAAAGCAGCCCTGCATGGTTGTTTTTTTAGCAGTGTAGTTGAAGAGGGTAATCAGTGTCTACAACAGTGAAAGGGGAATAGGGGAGGTGATAGTTAAGAGGCTAAACAGGGCCCTGTGAAAGTCAATGAATATATTCTAAAAGAAGGGATGGGATGGAGGAACAGAAATATTTCTGGCATTCTCCCTCCAGTCCATTTTTAACATTGTGTTTTTAGTGTTTTCTATTTTAATAATAAATGAAATAATAAATGGTCTTAACACATTTTAAAGCACTATTTTTTCTAGTAGGGTAAATAATGTGCAAAATAATCATGGTCAAATTATAGTCTAATAACATATTTGATATTTGAGGAAAACAAAAATGAGTGAAAGTAATATAAACATAGACCCACATCTCTTTTCCCTCTTCAGATCAAAAAACCAAGTAGAAAACTACCTAAAACGATGTAAGAAGTAGCAAGCAGTTCTCCCAGTCTTCACAGACAATGCTCTTGGTTATTTCTTCTTACAAAGATAAAGTTTCTATAACCAATTGATAACCATTGTTTAGGATTGCATTTTTACCTCTATTATCAATAATTGATGAACCTTAGCTTCATTAAAAATAATGACCAGAGAAAAAGGGCTCAGAAAGTATAATGCAACATTCTCGCAGACAGAGCTTGATATTAGCTAAAACCACTGCAGATTTTCTAGAAAGTTTGTACTTTATGCTTCATCCTCTAAAACTGCAGCACAAAAGATAAAGCCAGACACTGGCTTTTGATGAGTTTTCTATTCTTAAATAATGCTGCACAGACATAATACAGCCAAAGATAAGACACCAAAAAGAGGGTTTAAAAAAACCTCTATTTCTCCAGGAAATTAAAGTGCACTATAAATACATTTTGATGAAAACCTAAGACATTTTCCAAAGAAACCCTATTATATCATACAAAGTATATGTTGAAAGTCAACAGTTTTTGATTAAATCAACATTTCTACACCTTAGAACTATAACTGTTCTATTCTATCAGAATCATTAAATAAAGTTTCTAAAATTAAAATGTCTCACCTCAGTGAAACATAAATTAAAAGTAACTTCCATTTTGCTTCAAAGTTCTGTGAAAGCATATATATTAAATCCATGTGATCCACTTACCTATACAATATGTTGTACTAAATTCATAAATTAAAATTTATTCAGGCATTATGATTCAGTTTCTTAAATCATTTCAGAAAGCTTATAAACATTACACAAGAAAATTTGTCACTAATGACCAACACTTCTTCATTTTCCCTTAAATTTCAAAATAAAATAAAATTATTAGTCATTTCAGGAAACGAATGTTTAACAGTAACTTATCAAGTCTAGAACAGAACTTTTAACTAGGTGAAGTCAGCAGCTCATTAACATTCATCGTAATAATACCTACAATCATCTAGACAGTAGATAACATTACGATGACTCACAGAGTTCTCACAAAACATACTGCAATATCCACCAAAATTTTAAAAGTGTATATCTTTTTAATACCTCTTCACACTTATTTCTCAAAATAGTTTTTTTTTAATTCAGTTGTACTAACTTTAAGTTATGATAGGCTTTCCCTACCTACTTGTCCTATAATAATGATTTCAAATGTCACAAAGAACAAGACCAAATAAACACAGCCTCTTTGATAAAGAATAACCACTTACAATCCTAAAGAGTTACCCATCTTCTTCATAACCTGTCATAAAGTTACCAACTGGACAAAAAGGAAATATAGGGCATAGGATATGGATTTCAATAATTCATTTTTAATATATCAGTAGGTCTTCAAAAATACATGAGACAAAATCAAAATCAAGCAATGCATTTTACTTCATCTTAATTTCTTAATCAACTTAGCCAAAAATTCCTCACATAAAACATTGCATTAGTTGACCATATGACAACATAAGCAATTTTGCTCAACACCATATGTCTAATAAAATTAAGTTGATTTTAACCACAATACCATTCAAGAAGTCCATTAAATTATCCAGGAACACAAAATTTTAAAAGCAGCCTTGGGAATAACTTTTTTCCTACAACCATTACTAAATCCTTATTGTGCTGATTACTTATGCAGAAAAAAGTAGCAGAAAGCTGAAGAAAGGTACTAACATCACCCCTGTTTTATCTAAGAACTCATAAAAGTAGAAGAGTCTAACCATTTTATTTTATTAGGTTCACTAATATGAAATATGCTGCTACTTTTCTGCAGTTTGATTAATATCATTATTTTGACACCTTTCCTTAATTCTATCATCTTTAAAGAAGCTTAATTCTAGCTCTAAAAGTTCATTTTTTAAAAAAAGACATGAATTTGAAATACATCCCACTACTTCTAAAAGTTCATATGCCCAACTAAAATAAAGCACAAAAGGACTCTAAAAAGAAAAACACTATAATGCAAACAGCCCTTGGTGCCCATCAGTCTCACTAGATATTGTTCTATCTTGATATCAAGTGCACTTAATGTGTGTGGAGTCTGCCTGATGGCATCTGTAGCTTCTAAAGAAATGTGGGAATGGCAAGTCAAATGCTTCTTTTCTTTTGAAGCTATTAACCTATAGTTTCAAACATCCTAATAGTTGATTGTAGAGTAATCAGTTTCAGCCCTTACACCTTAAAATGCATTCTGTCATAAAAAGTTATATATGTGTGTGTGCGCATATTTGGTACAAAATTGTTTGATATTTACATTTATCTTTTGTGATCTTGTAAAATAAGAATAGTGGTCAATAAAAGAAAAATGCATGTCCTAAATATCGATGGAAAAATAATATTTAAAGTACCCACGAAAACTTGTCCTTTGCAATGAGGCACTTTCTAGACATCTCAGTACACTTTGAACATATTCATATGTTAATTAGGGCATAAATTTTGTTCTTCCTTGTCATCATATTTCACATATTTCAACACCTTTTTACTTTCAAGAATAAGAAAAATTCTTTTGTGTATTTAACTCTTTTAAACACCAATGTTCAACATTTTTCTCTGACCACCAATACTTCATTCTCTTTGTCATACCCATTTCACAGATCAAAAAAGGTGCTTTTTTTCCAAACCATTTAGTTCTTTTCCTGAATCCATTCAGGAAAGAGAAAAAAATCGTTCCTTTACTGTGAAACCTCAACAGGCCCACCATCAACTCAGCCATATCCAACCTCCACCCCACTGCCCTTCATGGCACCTACCCTAGTGTTGTCATGGTGACGATGGTGTACCAAAACGCAGCAGGGATGCTGGTGAACTTGCTGGCCGAAGACCCCTTCTCTGCGTAGAACATAACCGTAGCAAAGATGATGATCGCCATGGTGAGCGAGAAGAGCAAGAAGCCCAATTCCGAGGCACAGCTCTTCAGGGTGTACCCCAGGATGCGCAAGCCTTGAGAGTGGCGGGAAAACTTAAAGATCCGGAAGACTCGGAAGACTCGCAGTGTGACGAAGGCTCCACTGACGTCCTCGTTATCGGTCATCACCAGCCCAATGTAATAGGGCAGGATGGCCACCACGTCGATGATGCTCATGACACTTCGCACGAAGCGGTAGCGACTCGGAGCCGCGGCCAGGCGCAGCAGGTACTCCACAGTGAAGATCATGACACAGGCGGTGTCCAGGCAGAAGAAGGCCACTGCGTACCGCTCTCCGCACGGCAGCTCCTTGATGTGGCCGGGGCTGGAGCCACACGGCACAGTCTCCACCACATTGGCGATGACGGAGACGGCGATGAAGAAGCCCGTCACGTAGTAGAACACCAGGGCCATGGTACTGGTGTGCGGGTTCTCGAAGGCGCGCCACACGCGCTGCCGCGCCGTCATGGTGGGCAGCGCGCTCTCGCCCGTGGTGTCCGTGTCCGCGTCGTCCTGCAGGCGCTCGGCGTTCTCTCGCCGGCGGTCCTTGTACTCCTCATAGCAGCAGTCGCCGATGATTTCCGGGATGAGGCCGAAGAAGGCCAGCTCCTCATCATAGGCGGAGATGCACTCGTGGCGCGGGTAATGCAGCTTCCCGGTGCGGTAGAAGTTGAGGATGTGGCGGAAGATGTCGGGGTCCCGGTCGAAGAAGTACTGCTGGGTCTCGGGGTGGTAGAAGAAGTCCCTCTCCGAGCTACCCAGCAGTGTGTCGGGGTAGCGCTCCAGGGTGTCCTGCCACGTCTGGAACCGGGTGCCGCTCACATTCAGCACGATGAGCGCGTCCTGAGTTCGTTTCCGCTCCTGCCTCGGCGGCGCGGGCATGGGCCCCGAGGCCACAGGCATCCACCCGATGGCCGCCGCCCTGGCGAAGGGCAGCCACGCCGCCACGCCGGCCGCCATGTTGCCGCCGCCGAGGCGCCCGCCGGGCCGGCCCGAGGCTTGCTCGCTCTCTTCCTCTCACGTCGAACAAGACGTACAGGCCGGCGACGCCGGCTGGGGACCAGCCTTGTGCCTAGGCAGGCTTCCTGAGGAGGTCCCGGTGCCCAGAAGGGCAAGTGTCCCCACAGAACAGTAAGGAAAAGCGCAAGGTGCTAGAGCAGAACCCGACACCCCGGCAGCCGCAGCCAGCCGCACAGGATGCTGGGAGGCAGCCGTCGCTTCAAACAGGTGTCCGTGCCTGCTCCCCGCGCAGTCGGGGTGAGCCGCGGCCGTGTGCGCAGGGGCGAGAGCAGTCACCAGTGGGCTTCCTCGGAGAACCAGGGAGAGCCTCTGCCTCCCTTCTCTTCCTTTTCAAACCTTCCCCTCCGAGGGCCCCTTCCCGCCAACGGAGCCTCAGACGGCGACCTGTTGTGGCTTCGGGGCTGCGGTCGCGGCCGCTGCCCCACGTCCCCGCAAGTCCGGATGCGCGTCGCCTCCTCGGTGTTCGCGGACGCGGCGGAGCCGGCCGTGGGCACGGCGGGGGGCGCGATGCGGAGCCGCCTCCCCGTCTGCCAGCACCTCGGCGTCTGCCACCGGCGTCGCCCGATCGCCCCTTCACTCTCTCCGCAAGTTCAGCTCAGGTGCAGTGTGCCAGTCCCAGAGCCCGGGAGCCGCCAGGCGCCGTCGCCGGGCGGCAGCAGCATCTGCCGCGGCGCAGCACGCGCCTCGCCCGCGGAACCTACCTGGCCAAGTGCGCGCCGGGCTGAGTTGCACAGAGACTTTCTCCTCGCCGTGCACCCGGAAAAGGAAAAGGCGAGACGGCAGCTCGCGCGCCGCGGGCTCCGAGGCGCCGCCGCCGCGGGAGCATAAATAAAGCTCGGGCGAGCTCCTCGTCCCCTTCCCCCACC
>NDGN011443843.1:0-24117 GCA_002564285.1 Tympanoctomys barrerae
CTATTTCTTTCCTATATTGCTCATTCAAGGATTCCATCATTTTTCTATTCTCCTGTATTTTTTTTTATCAGTGTCTACTTTAGAAGCACTTAGTAATTCATTATAGTTATTATTTCTTCTTTTACTTCAGAGATTATTTCTGATCTGATATCCTCTATACCTTTCCACAGTTGTTTACTTTAGACACTATTATTTCAGAAAATTCAGGAGTATGGCTTCCAATTTCCTCAATGCTAGTGTCTCTTGCATTTGTTCTAGGTAGACTCAGGGCCTGAGCCTGTATTTTGCTCCTTTTGTCATTTTGTAAAGCTCTGTCCTCTGACCTTTGGTCTAGAGCCTTAGTGTAGTAGTTACCTTAGCTCCTACTGATACTATTACCCAAAGGAGATTATGTGCTTAAGGCAGTTACAGTTTTGCATTTATAGTACAATTAGCAACACTAATAATGGGTAGTGAGATTTAGCGACTGACAAACTTTTGTAATTAATGGGTATTTTAGACCCTAAGGGTCATCATGACTGTATAGCTAAGCAGATATAAAATTGGGAATTTATAATTTAAGTTTGTTTCTCTGAGATCAGTCTAGCAAGTGACTGAGAGGATGCTCTCATAGATCTGGGCCTAGCAGTGGGTGTCAGTTTACCAGGTCTGGATCTATCAAGTTTGAACTGGTCCATCTGGGCCTGGCTTGAGTCTGGCTGCTGCGCTTGGATTCTTCCTGCTGCAGCCCAGGGAACTGAACCTGTTAGTGCCCTACTGGTAAACTGTTCTGGCTCCTGGATTAGCTGGCTGGATCTCACCCCTAGCCTCTCTGCTGGGTGTTCTGCTGCAGATTTCTACACCAGCCCTGACTGGTAGCTAGAGGTGGGAGTTTCCGGCAGGGTTTGGGGCCTGGCTGCTGGCTGGAGTTGGTAGGCCCCATTTTCTTATGAATTTGTGTGGTCAAGACATACGAGTCCTTTGCCTATTTTCAAAACAGGGTCTTCTTGCTATTAGGTTATTAGTTTATAAGATGTATTTTTTACAAATATTTTGTTTTTCATTGTTTGCACTGTTGTGCAGCTTTTCACTTTTATATAAACCTGTCTATTTTTTGCTTTTGTTGGTGGCTTTGGGTTATACTGAAAAACATCATTACCTGGGCCAGTGTTATACAGCTTTCTCCATTTTCTCCAGTCTTTTCAGTTGTTAGCCTCTCATAAGATGATTTGTTGACATGGTATAAGGCCCTAACTTCTTTCTTCTGGATGTGGCTATCTAGGTATCCCAACACCCACCTGTGGAGAAGCTTTCATTTATCTTTTATGTATTCTTGGAAGCTCAACTGAACATCAACTGTAGGTAAAAGCTGGGTTTATTTCTGGATACTATCCTGTTCTACTAGTCATTTTGTGTGTGTACATGTGCACATGTGTATGTTTTACTATCAATACTAGACTGTTTTGGTAACTGTAGTTCTGTAGTATTATTTTTGCATCAGGCAGATTACTGATGGCTACTTGGGGTCTTTTATGGTTTCACTTGAATTTTTTTTTCCTGAAAACTTGAAATTTCAAGGGCTTACATTGAATATGTACGTTGAGTTGGGTAACAATATTCTTCTAATTCATGAACACAGGGCATCTTTCCATTTACTTGTATTTTGTTTTATAATTTTGTTTTATAAATTTGTGTTTTATAATTTTGTAAAGTTGAGACTTCAACATTCATTGTAATTTAGCCAGTTCTATGATGAGGACTTGTATTTGATTTCACAATTTCAGCCATGTGGCTACAGGAATTAAGATTCTCTAACTGAGCACACCTACAAGTTTATAGGTCTTCATGCAGTGCTTGAACTGTGAAGTCAAATTTCCCAGCTTATCTTTTTGTTTCATCTCTGGTGACAGTAGTACCAACTGTCATTATATTTCTCATATTCAGAGTCATTGTTAGCTACCTCTTTTAATAGATGTTCAGGAATATCCAATTCAAATACTATGTGTATCTCGGTTGTCAGGACTCTTGCTACTGTTGAACAGAGTCTTTGGTGTTATGTCTAATCAGTTTATAAAGCAAATTCCAGAAACCCCCAAAACAAATTGAAGGAACTCATAAAAATTCTAGGGTTGTGGAAATAGCTTGGAAGTCTATGTGCCTGCCTGGCAAAAGCAAGGACCTGGGTTGGATCCGAGACGGCATGCTATGCTGGCCCTGGAACTTCTTGTGTGCCAGGCTGGCGACCAAAACTGGGAGTGGTGGTGTATGCCTGTGATCCCAGTGCTGGGGGAGGCTGAGACAGGAGGGTCACTATGAGTCTGAATTGCACAGGGAGACCCCGTATCAAATAAATAGCAAATAAGGGCCAGCCAGATAGCTCAGTGGACTAAAGCTCCTGCTTAAATAGAGCAGTGGCTGGGGTTCCACCCCAGCGTGCTGTACTAGCCCCGCCCCCAGGGCGCAATAGGACCGGGATTGAAACTGGGTGTGGTGGCACAGGCCTGTAATCCCAGCACTTGGGAGGTTAAGAACTGGAGGCTTACTCAGTCCTACCTATGTAGTGAAACCCTGTAGACCATGTCCTACATACATTTAAAAAAAGTAAATAAAAGATAAGATTAAAAAAAATCTATTCCTTGGGCCATGGTGATAACTCAATGATACAAGTGCCTGCCTGGCAGGTTGTGAGTTCAATTCCTGGTACCTAAAAAAAAAAAAAAATCTGTTCCTTTAAAACTCCTACTACCAAAACCTGTGTTGGTCAGGTTATCAAGAGAAACAATCAATATGAGATAGCGACAGGAGGGAATTTAACATAGGTCATGCTATTCTGGAGGGTGGAGCTCATGACATGTTGGCTGCAGTCTAGAGAAGCGGGTAGGCCACTGGCATAGCTCAGCCCCAGGGAAGTCTTGAGAGCCAGTGCGCCCTGTCCACAGATATGACATTTGCATTTCAGTTTCAGCTGTGTTAGTGCTTGGAATGAACACATGTACAGAGGAAGTCAAAAGGACAAAGGGAATGATGGGTGCAGCTGAATTCTTAGGCTTCCAAACAAAAACTACACAAAAGCACAAGTAATCAAAATAAATTATATTATAAATTAAAATGCTTTCATATTAAACAGCAAAACTATAATGCTTGTACTACTCTTAGAAAAGGTACATTAAAAATGCTGGACATTAAGACAGTAATTCCTTATATTTAACAACTGTGTCTCACATCCACTGACCACCAAAGGTGGTCCACCAAACTTTAGCTTTCCTGTCTTTTATTTAGTACTTCATAATTATTACCCAAAAATCGCACTTACTGGTACACAGTCAGCCAGTGAGACCTTGGAAGGGGCTAATCCAACCTGAGGTATGCTACAAATATAAACCACATTCTGAAGACTTAAAAAATAGGAAAATTGAGCTTTGCAATTTTTCATTTTTATCTTGATAGGGAGCTATTATAAATCAAAAATTTGATGGAAGTTCCATTATATTTCTATTAGTCTTGGGCTAGAAATTTTGAAAATAAATTGGCTTTAGCTTTGACTTACCACTGTCTTACATACTTCCTGTCTTTTTTTTCATCTGCTTTTAGAGATGGAAATTATAAAATAAAGCAGCTACTCATAAACATGTGTTTTATTTCTAATGGATTCTTTCAAGAAAATGTAAAAGGTAGGGTCAGAGAGATAGCTCCCAGGCACTCAGAGGCAGCAATGGAGTCCGGGCGTGGTGGTGCACACCTGTAATCTCAGTACTAGGGAGGCTAAAAACAGGAGGATCACTACGAGTCTAAGCTGCGTAGAGAGCCTGCACAAAAAGAGGTAAGTTATTACTGCTTATTTTAAAGTTACAAAAAAATTAGGAGTAGCATTTATGGACTGCAGCCTGAAAGATTAAAGCAGGACACACATCAAACTTCCCTCAGTTTCCACTTTATACTAGGTACACAAAGAGTAACCTAGAGGAAGGGGTAGAAAACCAGAACCCAAGAGTCACCGTTAGCCTGTAAGGAAGTGGCGCACTCTCACTAAACTAATTCCTAAAGCAGCTCCTAGATTACTGAGGAAGCGCTGCAGCTCAGCCGACAGCTGATGAGGCTGTCCACACCATGCGGCCCGCACTCCACCATCCAGCTCCCTAAGAAAGAGCAGCTGCTTCTCTATCTCAAGTACACATTTGCTCACTAATTATGTGCTGGAACAAGTGCAATTTTCTTTCCATTCTCAGCATATGGGTGAGGCTCTTCATAGAAACTTCAATCATATGACTTACAATCATATGACTTAAGGAACTTGCCCATAAATCACTTGCGCTGTAACCATTTAATGATTGTCAGCAAAATACCATGATGCTTTTTCACCTCCCTTGTTGGGCAATTTGTTCTGAAATGGTGCCTGTGTGTTGTTTCCTTCTGGCAACATACTGGAACTCATTTTCCATCTGTCCTGAAAATGGTACAATTTTATTCATCTTCAGGCCTTTCAACAGGTCATCTGAAGTCCGAGTTCCTACTCAAGTTCCGGTGTGTTCACGTGGCCTGCAAGAGCAACTGGCACAACCACCCCCTGCCGCTGCAGCTCCCGAAGAACGTCTAATATGGAGTCTAACTCTGTGCGGAACTTGTCCAACTCGCGATTCTTCAGCTGCGCAAGTCTTTTCCACTTCTCGATTTCCTTGTTTTGCTCAGTTTCTACCACTTGGTACGTCTGCTGTATTATCTGCAAACATAGAAATTATGCACTGCTGTTACAGTTCACAGTGGGCGAGAATGAAGAACACTTAACAGGCTTGGAGAGCTGAGGTGGGACAAAGCTGAGATGCATGCTTGGGTTTCTCTGTGGAGCTATAAAGTTCTGCCTGTAGAGAGTAGTTTTTGTCTTGAAAAGGTATTCTGGTTGCACTTATGGACTATCTCTGACCTCTGAAAAGTCACACACAGAAGCCTTACCCTTTGGTGTGCACTAAGGAAATAAGGTGAAATAAGCTCATAAGGATTCCGACAGAATCAGCATCCTGATGTGAAGGAGACATTAGAGAACCTCCCCTTTTCCTCCCATCCTTAGTGGGCTACATGAGGCTACAGAGAAGACTGCCAGAACTGTGAAAAACAAGTTTTGTTCTTTTAACCAACTTGTCTGTGATATTTTGTTGTGGTAGCTTGAACAAACTCTAGGACACTGTTAAAGCAAAGGTAACTGTCAGCACCACGGCAAGTAATTAAAAAGATATCATGTCCTTATTAGAAGTTTAAAAATAGCAGATGTCTGTAACTGTAGTAAACATATTACTGTTAGTGATATTTAAGTAATACTTTAGTATCAATTTTCTCATACTCATTTGTTAAAGTGACTCGCAATATGGAACACTTTTCTTAAAGCCCTACTTGCAGGGTAAGATGTAAAACTTAAGACACCTGTCAATAAGAATATGATGCAAATTTTCTCTCCTTCCAAATATAAGGCAAAATGCCTGGTGTGGTGGTGCATGACTGTAATTCCAGCACTTGGGAGGCTGAGGCCGGAGGACCCTGAAAGTTCAAGGCTAGCCTGAACTGCACAGTGAGGTCCTGTCTCAAAAGGACCAATATAAGGCAAATTCATTTGCAAATACTTGACAGTTTAAAGTCTTACCACCTCTTAAGTGCTATTATTATTTTTAACAAGATTTAAATACAACCAGAAGGAACTTTTGGTAAGTAGATGAAAACTATAGCAAATTAATGGTACTTGAAAGTGAAGAACTATAAACTATATATATGTGATCTTAGCTTTACCTGCTGAAGCTCCTGTTCTCTCTGCTTATGTCTTATTTCCATCTGTTTAATTTTCTTTTCTAAGCCCATGAAATGTTTCAACTCCGGTGTATGCCTTTCTTTGGCTTCTCTCAATTCTTCTAAGAGTTTTGTAATCTAAAATTGAAGTATGAAGTGAAAGAATAAAGACACAAGAATACAGATCCTTTTAAAAAGGCAATCTTAAAAATACTTGTATACAATTTCTCCAGATAAGAGACATCTTGGATTGCGTAATTAATAGTTTCCATCCTCACGTACAGGAAGTAAAGGTCTGCTTTAGCTCCCAAATTCATGTCATGTTCTGAGGAGCTCCAGACAGAACAACAGCCTGCCCTCCCATGTCCAGCTATCCGATTATAGGGTTCAATGTGAAGTCGAGCACTTTCTTTGGCGGGTTCAGCTTGTATACAAGATATTTGTAATGATTAGGATTTAAAATAATACATGTTCTTGAATTACTGGAGATACATGTATGATTGTTCCTTCCACTGGGCAATTTTTTATTTTATTAGAAAAAGGTTAACAGAAGTGATTAGACCTGCTTGTACCTCCAATGGTATGACAGTCATGCATGGGCCACTGGTGGCTCAAGCTCCCCAGCAGTCACACGTGGGAATTACCATTCTATCCTGAGTGTTAAAGCATCCAACGGTAGGGATGGACGCACTGAAGAAGTTCAATGCATGTACATTTTTTACTAACACTCCATAATTTGGAACTCTCTTATGGCCCTTGCCATTTAATAATTTTAGTAGTTTATCCCACAGATAAAGGTATGAATGTGAAGGAAGGATAATCATGCCCTGAACTCTTCCTGTGCTGACCACGGCCTTAGACCTGTGTGTGCAGCAACACAACAGTCCCCGTCCTGGAGAAGCTTGCAGCCTAGGGCAGACCCTCCCTTTCCACAGCACTGTCCACAAAGAACGGTGATTAGCACCTTGGAGTAAAATGCAGGGGACTGACAGGAAGGCTCGTAAGGCTTAGTAAAGTAACTGCATTTTCTTTATACCATACAATGATTAAAAAAGAAGTTGTATCAGTCAGATTTTGCTTAACATCAAAACGCAATGCACAAGAAAATGCAAGCTGATTAAATAAATTTAACCATGTTTTATACAGAAACATCTACTTCAAAGAAAAAAAAATCACATCTTGCCTAATTTAGCTGGGAAAAAAAGTGGAATGTAAAGCAATTGAGTCAGACAACCTAAGTATTTTAAATGTGGAACATTCCTAAGTATATCATTAGCCACCAGAGAAAAACAGGCTTTATTTGGGATGGTTTGAGAATGCTCAGAGGCCCTGCATAGAACATGCTATGGTTTTAATCTGTGTTAAGATGATTACTAAAAATTTTCCAGAATACAACTCAATCATGTTTATAAGATGAAAGACGATGGTGCCACATGTGGACACAGAACACCCAAGTTAAATACTGTCCTGATTTCTGTGCACTCTCTGTAAGTGCCTGATCTATGGTGCACATCAGGCTTGTGACTGGATCTTTGCACATTCTGTGGGAGACTTGGAACATAGTTCTCACTGCCTGTACAGTATGCTGCTGCTTTCTTAGCTATTTCTGGGAGCAAGGTTTTTTTTTTTTTGGTACCAGGGATTGAACTCAGGCCCTTGCACTTGCCAGGGAAGCGCTTCTTCTAGAGAGTCCTCTCCTTGGCCCCAACTTTGCATCTTGAGACTGTGTCTTCTGCAGGTTCTCTGCGAAAGGCATGTCACATCCACAGTTAAGCCTTTTCATGGCTTAAATCAGGACGTAGCTTATTTGCATAGCTTCACATTAAAATAAATGTATCTTTAAAAAGTGGGGATTTTATATTTGAAAAGATTATACTTTAGGAGCTCTTACTCTAAATAAATGTCCTCTTGGTATCTATGGGAGGATAAGATTATGGGAGGGTATAGAAGGGCGTCAAGGTCCGTCTCACAGGCTCACTCTAACCCTACAAAGATCTTCTGGCTGTCTGGCTGCCTGGCTTGGGCCTAATTCAAGATCTGCTCTTATCCCTTCACCTAATTCCTCAAACTTCTAAAACTTTTCCAGAAAACCTGATGAACGCTTAGTTGCCTAAATTAACTTCCTTTTTCCAAGAAGATTTACAAAAATCATTCAGCCCAGTCATCAGTTACTGATATTTTCTTGATATTAATACTTTCAGGTTATATCTCTGTGCATATTTAAATTGAGCATTTTACTATATAAATACATAGCTGAAATGACTAAGAAAAACTTGTATTACCTCTTTCTGTAAGATTTCTTCTCGAACTTGAGAAACTGCAAGAGACTCTTGCTTTTCCTGTAGCTCATTAACTTGACTTTGGAAATGTTTTATAAGGACCTGGAAAATTGTCAGAGGTACTGAGTTAATGATGTTTTTCCTTGAACACTTCCTGAAATATAAGAAAAACAATTTATGATTCAAAACAATCTTTTGAATAAGTCTTTCAATTGTAAGTGTTTGGAAGAAACTGGACAATATACAATATCTTACACTTTGTATGAAGATAGTTTAAAACAAGGCTAAAATTTGTGAAATGTTTTTAGACAAATATATGAAGTTCCTTTAAGAAGTGGTGAAAAATGCGTATCACCTCTGATGCTGTTCTCCTACTCTTTCAAAGACCAGAATGCACTGACTTCCATTCACCTCATAACTTCCCACTATTTTATGACTCTTGCAAGGGACCTATTTGTGGCACTATGGGATCACGACATCACATCAATACTCCTGCTTCCCTAGACTGTTTCATCCTACACAATCACTCAATACCATGCTTATACCCATCCCCTGAAACCTAAGGGAGAAAAAAGCTAGACAATTTCTCTCCAAGGCTATCTGGATCACTACCTTTGAATGGCACTTTAAACACTCTCACTAAATGCCTACTGTAGTCCCGTTTCTGGGCCACATGAAATTAAATTGCAGACGTCAATACATTTTACTTCCACTAAACACTTCAATAGATACCTCCTCGTAAAGTCAATATAATAATACAATAATTTCCTAGTATTTAATAGCAAATCCATAGTGAAACTTCACCTGGGGATGTTTGTTAATTAAGATGGTATGAAGTAATTATAGGTGGGATAGATCACAGAATTATTTCAAATTTTTTTCCTCTAAAGCTTGTTTCATTACAGAAAGGATGAAGATTAAAATTAACATTCACAGTCTTTAACTGGCTCTCAACTGCTAACCTCTTAGCATTTTCTTTCCCTGGATGTACTATATGTGAGTAAAAGCTCTACTGCAGGGCTCTTTTTTAATTTACTAACATCAGAGAAGACAGACTACATGGTAGATATTTTGGGATATTCTAAGGATGTACAACTAATTATCCAAAAAGGAAGACAACATTTATTCAAGGAAATGCTGGTAACTTGTCAGCATTCTTTGTTGTAATTCTCAGAGAAGACTGTTTCATAAGTGTCAGCACTATGCATATGTTGTGTTCATTATTTCAGTCCCTGAGCCTGACTGTCTACTGACCTGAATCATTTGTTCAATAAATGAAAAGTAGCAGGCAGAAAGAATGCCTCAGTAAATTACCTGTCACTTGGGACTTGGGGAGGGAAGTGTTTCAACATTCAAGTATTAAAGTCATAATCACATTAGCAGGAACCTCAACCATCTGTTACAACGTATTTAGAGGATTTGAGAAGGGTAGGGGCCTGACTAAAAATACTCAGCATAATTTTGAAGGAGAAACATTTTAATATAGGGTAATATCCTCTTATTTAAAAACAAACAAAAACTAATAATTTCTCATTTTTATCATTAGCCTGAAACAGTCAAGTTAAAATATTTCCAAATTAATACCAACAGTCCTAAAAGAAGCATTAGAGTCAAAGAAAGATCAAGATACACCTGTGATCTACCTCTTGTGTTGCTATTTTGCGATTCAGCTCAGCTACTTTGGAAGAAGAATTTTCCACCGCATTTTGGCACAGGAGTTTCTCTACTTCCCTCTGATGGGACGCTTTGAGGGAGGCAATGTGTGCGGCCGTGTCTTCCTTGACCCTATGGGAGGAAGGCATGAAATTCACACCCAACAGTGGCTTCTCAATCTCTACTTCAGAGTTAGCACAAAACCAGTGTGAGAAGCCTGGAAATGAAAGAAGTGAAGGGAGGAAGGGCATCAGTGTTAACTGTCTCATGCCAGGGCCTTTACACATCAGCAGCTACAGGCTCTTAAAACCACTCTGAGAACTACTGTTATTCATTAGATTTTATAAGAGTAAGCTTGATTTTAGAAAAAGAGAAATTACCAGGATCATAGATGAGCACAATGCAGGACTGTGCTCAAGTCAAGCAGAGCTAGACTTCAAAGTACCTGCTTGAATTTAAAGGAAAGTGCTTGGCATTTAAGATAAATACAGGTTTCTCGCTCAGGTTCTTATTTGGACAATTACAGTTATTCCCTTGGGAATCTTCCCCTTGGGTCGAGGGGTGCACAAATACAATCCTTGGGCTGGGTGCATGCTGTGAGAATAAGACGATCTTTTTGGTGATTCTCAGGCTACAAGGGAATCTGCGTTTAGTTAATTTGGACTACTTGAGACTATTATTTTATCTCTGGCAAAAATTTATGCATTTAGGCAATTGAATAAATGCAAAGTTATAAATCGTTGATACACACTAATACCGCAATTTATGAGATACAAATTTATGACATGCTTCTACTACATGAGCATTTCTCCATGGCAACAGTATGGTTAGAGCTCTAGAGAAAGCATGAAACCTTCAAACTGATGATAGGACTGAATTGTAATTAAAAAAAAGTCTAAATCTGGGACTGGGAGGGAACGTTTGCTGCTCAGGTTTGGAGTTAACTGAGAAACAGACTGACAACAAATGAACATTTAAAATTATAGGGCTGGCCACACAGCTCAGCAGATTAAAGTGCCTGCTTAGGCAGACGCAGTGGCAGGGGTGCAATCTCAATGACGGTGAGAGATGGCGACTGAGACTGGGCGTGGTGGTGTGTGCCTGTAATCCCAGCTCGTGGGAGGCTGAACACAGGCAGATCACAAGTCCGTTCTACATAGTGAGACCCTGTAGACCCTTACTAAAAAGAAAAAAAACCCTGGACCTGAAGTTACTTCTAGGGGAGTATGTGAGTCTTCTCATCAGCTTCAGGACCAGAGCACGGGGGTGCAGAGCACGGGGGTGCAGAGCGGAGTGGAGCAGCGGCGTGATGCTGCCCTGGCTCTCGGCCCATCCGCAGGCCGGCCATTTCCACACACTCTGCTCTATACTGGGTTTCTGCAGGGCTGCAGACCCTGACCGAACATCTGCTCTCCGGGGCTGCTGAGTTGTGCAGGATTGCCATTTTCCTGGTACATATAAATTATGTAGGAGGTGGGAAGTGGCAGGCAGTTTACTGGGAAGCTCCAAGCAGTGTTTTGTGGAGGTGGCAAGACTTGAAACACAAGTGAGCAAGAGGCATTAGATGTGGCATGTCAGGTGATCAAGATTCATCACGGCCTTGGGCAGCCCCCACTCCCTCGGCCCCAACCCTTCACAGCCACCAAGTTCCTGAGCTCCAACACAGCCCCTCCGGAGCCTGGGAACAACTCCTGCTCTGCCAGACTCAACACATGGCTGCCTGCGAGGGTACAGAGCCTGTAGTGGCCACATGCACGCCCTTGGCCTCATGCCCTCCCCGACTCACCGCCCACCTGGCCTGCCCCACTAACCCCACCAAGCTACCCACAGAAGGCCCAGGCCAAAGCTGGGCCCAGCACAGCTCACCCCTGTTACTCCTGGAGCTCCTGCTCAGACCCCCTTACAGCCTGCTGTGTTCCTTACCGCACCACCATTTACCTAATGGAGCACCACTAAAGACACTCACGACTCAAGAGAACTGCTTCTGAAAGTGGAAAGAATGCAAAGTGTGTTTGAGCAAAAGATGCTCTGAGGATTAAAGGCAAGTGTGTCTTTTATTGTAATGAAAACATGAAACAATTTTCAATCACACCCCCAGAGAATACTATTAGAATAGTGATGGGAAGCAAGATGCCAGGCAGCGTGACTTAGTCTTGGCATTTATGGAAGCTGGGAGTCAGTGGAGGGGAGAAGGATTGGGATATGGAACTACTTCAAGAACATGAATATTTTTAAAGCAGGATTGGGCAAGGTACAAATGAAAGGCTCTCAGTGGGAAAACTGTACAATATACAGGCTGTCTGTCCGAGTCTACTACAGCGAGGAAGAAAGCTGATTGATGAATGTTTATTAGGAGGCATCCTACATATCTGAACCCTAGTTAAAAAGGCAATGAACTTGGGCCAAGAAGATGGAATTAAGATGGCCACAGAGAACGCAGGAGGGAGTAGTTTATGGGTAAAAGAAAACTCGAGGTACTTATGATTCTAAGAAAAGTAATCCCAGCCAGTAGGTTTGCCACCTGAAAACAAGGCTTGAAAATTAAATGTAGAAGCCATGACTCACAGAAGCCACAAGGATACATTTAGCAACAGACAAAAGAATAACTTGAAAGACAAAAACTAAGCTTTTGTAGAAAGACGTGGGGGAGGAAAGTCAGAAAAGCCCTAGACCCACCAAGCAATGGAGATTGGGGGTTGGGAGCCACTTGAAGAAAGGCTCTGTGGTCAGCACTGTCAAGGAACATGAGGACACAGAGCATTGCACTGGACAGGGAAGGTCACTATGGAGACGACAGGTGGTAAGGAATGGCAGCAAGGCCTGTGTTCAAGACAGGGGAGGCAGGAAGAGGCTACCCAAGGGAAAGTGCACTGAGACAGCGAGCGGAGACCAGAACTTGGTTGATTAGGGGAACAACAGTTTCAAAGGTCTGCAGAGGCGAAGAAGACAGTGAAAATGGACAGCAGCTGAAGACTGTGTGAAGGAATGTGTGAAGTTCCTCAAGTCAGGCATAGGTCACACAGACAGCCTGAAATTGACTTTTGAAAATAAAACCTCTAGCTCTTAGATGGTCACTTGGTTTTAATAGGTGTTTTCTGATAGCAATCTGCTTGCAGCAGTCATAAATGACATTTCCTTTGTAAGAAGGACCCGAGAAGCCAGCTTATTATTAACATCATTTAGAAACATACAGAAAGACAAGACTGGTCAGCCCAAGGACAAGACTGGAGGTAACAGATTTTCCTAGTAAAACAATTTTTAAAAATCAAGGTATAAACTTGGTTCAAAGCCAAATTGGTTACTCAGACAAAATGTCTTAGGATTTTTATTTTTTTGCAGAACCGGGGATTGAACTCAGGCCCTTGCGCTTGCCAGGGAAGCGCTTATTCCACTGAGCCATCTCCCCGGCCCCAGTCTTAGAATTTTAAAAAAACATTTTAGGTTCCCAAGTATTTGTACACAATTTAACACTACCTTTTCATGGAGTTTTCGTATTGGTTCACCGCTGCTTCAGATTCCATCTTCATCTTATTTCTCTCCAAAGTTAATTCCTCCAGCTCATTTTTCAATCTGTAGTTTTCTTGTATAACCTCTGAAACATGGGAATCAGTGAAAGTGTGTGGCTGGTATAGCTTGCCATCCAGGGCTCCAGGGCCGTTTGCATTTCCTTTATTTGGGTGCAAAACATCTTTCTTTACTCTTTTTGCACTTGTTTCCTCTCTGCCCTTGGCATTCTGACTTGACAGCATCACTCTCCTCTCCTTCTGAAGCCGCTCCACAGTTCTCGAAAGGTCCTGTATCTCTCTTCCTTTGGCAGCCAGTTCTTCATTTAGTCTTACTAGCTTAGCTTTGGCATGGGCCTGTTCCACCTGGAATTCTATAGTCTGAAAATCTTTATCCTCTGTGTCATTCTTCCTGAGTTTCAATTCAGCATTCTGACGCTTAAGAGCCTCTATTTCTGCTGCAAGGTTTCTTACAACAGTTTGATGGGCTTCCTTCATGTCCTGGAGCTGTGTTTCCAGGGCTTTAACCCTGGAGTCGTCATGCTGGTTCTGGGGCATTTCCTTTAATCTGCAGGCAAGTAGCTGCTCCTGTTCTTCCAGCCTTTGTTCATACTGAATCTAAAGAGAGAATCTATGTAATATCAAAGCCCTGCTAAACATTTCATAGTTACTTAAGCCCTGATTCTATCCGTTCTCAGCCCTTCATGCGGGTATTTCATTCTAATGTATCGAACTCTCTCTGCATCAAATGTATCAGAGCCTTATTGTCTGCAGGGCATGGTATCATACAATTTTGGCATGTCATACAGTTTTATAGTGTTGCTTTGTAAATATACGTATAACCTATAACCCCCAACTGTCATGATCCTTAAAAATAAAGACTTGTTAAATTAACAGTTTTAATTTATTAATGTACTGCCAAAATTAACATCAGTAGGTTAATTTAAATGTATTATTCACCCTTTTTATGCAAATTGTCACACATATTCTTTGAGGATAAATAGGTAAACATTTGGGGGCACTAAAGTCTGGGAAGCAGAACATTTTCAACCTTCTAACATCAATTTATTAATCATACAGGGACTAAGACAATTGAACTTATACACTGAAACCTTAGCATACAAAAATAAAAAGTTTACTCCATTTGTTTTTCAATCAGTTGGCTACAAGTCTGTGCCAACTACTGTGGTAGGTTCTGAGATAAGAGATGCGATTCTTACTTTCAGACAGTTGACAGCCTGGTGAGGAGAGCAACAGGGTAATGGCTTCAGTGCCCTATGCCAACTGAGCTAAGGGACCTAAACAGTATAGAGTGGCAAGCAGGCCTGAGGGTCTAGGAAAGGTGGGGGACAGCAGAGAGATAGCACATTAGTTTGATCTGGTGGGAGGAGTGTGACCTTGGGGATGATAAGGAGGAGTGGTCTTGTGAAAGTGACTGGTGGGTTCTGAGTATCAGAAACAAAGTGAGGAAGGGACACGGCATGAGCAGGGGCAGGAGTGGGAGGATAGGGTCAGGGAATATAAAAAGGAGAAAAGTCAAGTTAGATTAGTTCATTCGATATGTGGGGAAGGGGGTTCACACTTGAACGGTTTCCTTGGTAGAATATGAATAATAACTATACTCGTTTACTGTCTGTTATTTTCCAGGCATGGACGAAGGGCCTTATACGACACTCAATAGTGCCAATATCTTACAAAGTAGGGATTAAACAGAGTATTTGAGACTCTTCTGTGCCAGGCACCTTGTTGAATGATAGAGTACAACAGTGAGTGAGGGCGGGATAGTTCCAGCCATCACAGAGTTCACAACCAGCAACGCCATCTACTTGTGGTCGGCGCCTGGGGCCTAGCGCACCCAGAGCCCGTGCATTCACCGGTCCCAGAACTGTTTACTATTTCAAAGTTTTTTTGTGTTTCACTGGAGCAATGTTTAGGCTCACCTACACCTCTGTGGTGGGAAAGGGGGCGCAGAGGATACCAGTCCGTGGCCACACACACACACACACACACACACTCTCACTCTCTTCTGCGGTGAGGGGAAACAAGGCAGCAGGTGAAACAGGCCAGTGTGATGGAGTGGAGGAAGCATGGTATAAAAAAACTACTGAAGAAAATGAAAACAACCTGGCCATCTGCGGATAAATGCCATGTATTGATCTTAAGACCAACAAGAAGCTGTTGAAAGGATATTAACTATCCTTTGATAGTGATCTGAACATGTAAGTTTGGCTTTAGGGTCATGAGTTATAAAATGGGCACAACGGGTATGTGTAGACCAGTCAGGAAGTTTCTATAGTAATACAAAAGTAAACACACACACACACACACACACACACACACACACACACGTGTGTGTGTGTCAGTGGTGCTAAGATTTGAACCCAGCAGCTTGTGAATGCTGGGCAAATGCTGTAACACTGAGCTACTGGGCAACTCCAACCTCAATCCATTTTTTTACTAATGACCAAAGTATAGTGACATGTTAACTAAGAGGTATTCTGAAATAAAAGTGAGTAACAGGCAATAAGTCAATTATTATTTCTGATAATGTGAGAAGACCGAGCCCAGAGAGGCTGGGCCTAGACTAGGGCCAGGTGAGTCTGGCAGTGTTTCCAGCTATGCTAATGGGGGTGGCAAGGTCTGCTGAAAGGAGAATGGGGCAAGGACGGGGAAGATGAACTTGACCAAGAACGTGGCCACACACACACACACACACAGAGAGACATACACGCACGCAGTGAAAAGTGGAATGATCAGTTAAAAATGGGAAGAACAGCTCAGCCATATGCACAACCGCTAAGAGATTTAATAAAGGGGGTGAGCAGCAGAAACACGACCTGCTTTGATGTGACCTTAATTTTCAGGCCCCTTTACTTCCAGTATGTCAACCTTTTACAGTCTCTGGAATTTAATGTCCTTTTATCTGTTGCTTTTCTCAGGACAGAAATCTGTGGGGAATGAGATCACATGCCAGAAGCAGTCTGGCACAGGGCTGCAGCTAGAAGCCTTAGGTCTGAGCCTTGCTCTGCTATGTACCAGCAGCGGAATTCTGTGGAAGTTGGTTGAAGTATGAACGTCAGCCCTCACCTCGGTAACACAGGTACCAATACCTGCTTCGCCACTAACTGCAAGTGTTTATGTAAGGCAAGTCAGGAAATCCCTGGAATCATCTTGCTAAAATTCCTGACAACCACGGGCTCAGCAAATGTCAAAAAGTAAACGACCTGACACTGTATCCCTGGCCTGTTCCAGAAGTTACATTTAGATTCCTTTTTGTTTCACAAAGGGGAAGAGAACTTAGAAGTAATAAATTTTTGGAAGACGCCTTCCTGCATCTCTGCTTCACTCTCAAAATGTGTGATTTTGTTATCTCTTTCACCCCTACCTAGATAAATTTCAGTGATAATTTTTCTTTCTATGCTAAGTATATATTAGGGCTGTTTCATCTGCTTTATCTTTGGCTTAATTCCTACTAATTCTAACAATGAAAGGGATGATGTGAAGATTATTCTGTGCTTGACTACTTTCTGTCTGAAATGAAGTAAGCTGCTGAAAGGGGACAGGACAGGACAGGTGGAGGTGCAGCGGCAGCGAGGCTGTGGCCAGGACACCAGGGCTGCTTGCTAAAATGTAATCCAGGAGGCTCTGCACCTCCACATGAGCGTGAACCCCACAGCGAGCCTGTGCTTACCTTCATTTTTTGAAACTGTTGTTCCATGGTACGAAGGCTTTTCTTTGCTTCTTCATCTTTGCCTTCCAGGTTAGCTTCTAGCTTTTTAATCCTTTTTTCCATGAATTCTACTGTATTTCTATCTGCTGAATCACCAGTGGCGGAGGCAGCCAATATTAAGGCAGGTAAAGAATTGGGATATCTTCTTTTAAGAATTCCTTCCATTTCCTTAACCTATTATAATACATTTAAAAGTAAAGCAGTCTAATATACACAGTCAGATTATGCCACATCAGTCCTATCTGAATCTCACATGTCCACAGCATGTCTCCAGACTGGATCAAAAGCACAGAAGTACAAACCAATTTAAGATTTTATAATCCTAGATTTCTGATTTAAAAACTCTATGATGGTCTAATTACTGGTTAACTTAGAGAAGTCTTCTTGTAGTCATTTGAAATATACCTTTAAGTGTTGTTATAATATTAATAACCAGTCTCCCTAGGTATAAAAATCTTCCCCCACCCTTTTTTCCTCAGATTTTCCTGTGTGATACTGCTTTTGCTATTGACTGATTAGAAAATTGCTTACATACACATGCTCATAGAGCCAACTTTTAGCAATACACCCAGAACGTACTAGGTGCTTGGTCCTATTTGGGACAGTCTCCACACCGACCCCTCCCAACATGAAGCTTAACTTAAAGTAACTTTTTAAAATTAAGAGGTAAAGAATGTTCAATGACATTTAATGAAATCTTCATGAAAGAGTACTGTTCATTCAGTCTATAAAACAATGACCTATGATATAGTCTTTCTGTAAGAGACAACTGCAACAGAAGCCATAGAACTTACAGACTGGTGTTACAGCAATGCCTTGGTTCACAGATGCTGTCTGCAAACAACTCAGATGCCGAACACATTCAACAAAATTTTGCTTCCATGTAACTGTGACTATCTTCCCCACACAACCCTAAATGAGGCTATCTCCCCCAAACTGGAAAACAAACTGACTTTGTGAACCAAGGTACTACTATATGTGTGTATGTAAGTATACCTGCATTTTTGAAGGGTATTATGGTTAAGATAGCCTTTCAAAACATACGGTAAAATTCTTTATTACAGGTTTTTAGCCTATGAACAGACAACAAACTCTACCCTAAAAATGTTTTGAAAAATGAATTCATCATTAATGTATTCATTTAAACATGATAAGAAATATTTTTATTCTAATTTTAATAGGTGAAAATCATTAAATTGGGGAAATTAAATTTTATTTGTCTTCAATTTTGCTTTAAAATGTTCTTTGGGCAATGACATTGGTATATAAAGTAAAATTTTAAAAAGTTTTTGTTGAAAATCAAACTTTTCAAGGGCCGGCCAAATAGCTCAGCAGATTAAAGCGCCTGGTTAGGCAGATGCAGCAGATGGGGGTTTGATCCCTGGCCTGCCGTGCCGGCCTGTCAGCAGGGTGCACTGAGACAGCGATTGAAACTGGGTGTCTGAATCCCAGAGCTGCCTGTAATCCCAGCTCTTGGGAGGCTGGATACAGGCGGATCCCTACAAGTCCAATCTGTGTAGTGGGACCCTGTAGACCCTGTATTAAAACAAACAAACAAATAAATTAAACTTTTCATAGTATTCAATTAAGTAGAAGTATGAACACGAGGCCATAATCTGAAATAAAATACATCTAGTTTGCCCTACTTTTATGTATGTTTTCTAGGAAAACATTTTATTTGTATATAATCTATTTTATAATGTTTTAAAGTGATTTTGAGTATATTGTGCCATACTTTGATTATAAAATATATTTAGACCTAAAGTTATTAGAATATAAATTCTTGTGAAATCAAAATAAGATCTGAAATGTACACGCAGTGATATAAGTAAACAAAATATTACATGATGACTGTATTACGAAAGATATAATCTAATGTGATAAAGTCAATATACCTGTAATAAAAGTTACAACAGCATATTTGGGTCCGTATGGACCATTACTTGAAGTCTATTTCAATCTTAAACGCGCTTCTTTACTCTTCCACATTCAATCCTACAGGAGTTTTCCTTTCAAGTCACCTCACCAAGAGACAGTTATCTGTCTTTCACAATTCTGATGGCTTCTACAAAGAGTAATGTAAGTCTTAAGTGCTGAAGAAAATCTAAGCTAAAACCTGGACTGCACTCAAGAGCATTTTTAGCTCTTCAAGCCATCTTTGTGCTATCCTTTCTCAGCCTCTGACCCAAACTACTGTCGTACCTTTCAACATAACAGATCCCATAAAAGTAACAGAGTTACTTCAAAAAAAAAGTTAAATTTTAAAGTTAGTTTTCTTTCTCCTCACAAAACTTGAATAATATTCAGTCCAGGGATGACCTCAGAATTTTGGATCTGTGATGAAATAATAACTATTATGACTTGACTACAGAATTTGCTCCCTTACAAACCAACCGCTGGAAATTCCTATTCTGTTGTAATAGTCAGTGTTAAATATGAATGGTGCACTGAAGAATGTTCTAAAATGAATAAGTAGAATTTTGTGTTCTTCTAAGTAATTTTAAGTTTTTCTTTTCTTTATTTGGTACAGGGTCTCGCCACACAGCCTGGACTTGCAGTGCTCCTTCTGTCTCAGCCTCCCCAGTGTGGGAGGCGTGCACCACCACACCTGGTTTTGGTGGCTGGCACAGTGTGCCTGGTGTTCCAGGACTGGCACAGCATGTGGTCTGGGGATCGAACCCAGGTCCCTGTGCCTGCCACGCAGGTGCTTAGACCACTAAGCTATTTCTTCAGCCCTAAGTAATTATTTTATTCTAGTAACTTCCATTGATTTTAATTAAGGTTCTCCTAACTAAACTGACCATGAAATGAGTATTTCTAACTCTAAACGATGAGCAAACCAACGACCATGTTTTTGGGAGGCTGAATGTTCTATTTTTAGTGTTTCTAACATTGCCCACTCATTTTTAACATGCTCCCAATTCAAAGGCCTTCTTCCTGCACTCCTCTTTCATTTACATTCAGTACAAGGACTCTTATTTTTCTTAAAAAGATGAGGTCATGCTATGTTGCCAAAACTTGCCACGAGCTCCTGGAGTCAAATGACACTCCTGCCTCAGCTTCCCAAGTAGCTAGAACTACGTGTGTGTGCCACTGTGCCTAGCTTAGAAGAAATACTAACTCTACACTCAAGAGTGTCAGACGTTTATTTTCTTCTTCCTACATGTTTAAGAAGAGCTGGGATGCAAAGTGACCTTTTATCAGCAGGTATACCATTTTATAGCAGGCATGTGCTAAACATTTTTTATGAACTTATACATTATTAAAAAGTTGCTTATTATTTTTACTAATGTTATTACAAAATGAGCATTTTCCACGTTAATTACATCTTGTGGGTACTCCTGAAACAAAAATGTACCATATAAAAAACACTTTAATAAAATGTGGCTATAACACATACTTGTCGCTCTAGATCCTGCATTCTTTTGGCATCTGAGGCTCTATCTTTTGAGCGTAACTTCTGCTGAGTAGCGGGATTCCCAGATTCAGCTTTCAGTTTCTCAATCTGCCAAGAAATACAGACATTAAGAAGCATATTTAAAACAGAAGAAAAGCCTCAGGGTAGAAGCCTGTTAGTTCACTGACTGATTTGTTAGTTTCTCAACAAACATCGACTGAGCTCTTCCCCAGTCTCAGGCAAGCCCAGGACCTCTATAGAGATTAGCAAGGCGAACGTGAAAAAGCAGGTTCCTGACCTCATGGTACGCTCTCATGGAGGGGATGGCTGAGAAGCTAAAGAATAAAGTACATCCAGGGCACATTACACTACTTCAGAGTTAGTGTCACGATGAAACCAAGTGGTGAAAGAACAGGAATAAGAAGGCAGTAAGGGCAGGACTCCCAGCTACGTCAGAGGACTGATTCAGGAAAGATCTTTGGCTGAGACTTGAGCAAAGTGAGCTGGTCAGCAAGATGCGAGCTATGGGAAGAACCCAGGTCAGAGTATTTCCACCAAGGCAACAGCAGAATGGGCCTGGCAGGACAGGGACAGAGGCGTGCTGGGGCGACCAGAGCAGAGGAGCCCGGGAGCGCAGGGCTCTGGAGGAGGCCAAGACAGCAGGCAAGATTCAGACAACATGCAGACTGGCAGGTTTTGACAGAGCCTGCAGGATTTTAATCTGAAATAAAGTATCTCTAAATACCAATCAAAATCCAAGCCATGTATGTGAGCCAAGAGACTTCAAAGAATTGGTACAATTATACAAGTTATGTAGAATTAATAAAGGGTGCATCTATAGAAATACATTCTGAAATGGCCTATTACCTCAAGTTTCAACTTCTCAATTTCTTCATTTGCTTCTTTAAGCCGAACTGCATCTTTATCCAGAAGTTCCTGATTTTCAGCATACCACTGTAATCTTTTTTGTAGATTACTGATTTCTTGTTTATGTGTTTCTTCCAAAATTTTTATTTCATATAGTTTTTCACCTGCATGATAAAGTAACTCACTAACCTGAATGTAATTTTTCAAGCCACAGAAATAAAATTAACAGATTTTGAAAAATGTCTATTTGATGAAGAAATAAAAGCCATAAAACATGTGATACGTAGTCAGTGTGTAATAGTCAAAATCAGAATTCTGAGCCAACCACAAGTTGGCTTTCTAGAAATTTTTGATAAGCGTTATCCTACTGACACTTGCTATAAAACTAAAGTTGTTTCCATGGGAAAATAAATGAATTCAGAGATAGTAAAAGAATGCCTTCAATTACATTAAAAAAGAACAATGGCAAATATTCATGATTTTTTTCAATTTACAATGAACTTACATTAAGTTTTAAAACTTGTTAAAAAGTTTCTTTTCAAAAATTATTGTATTTCAGAGCTGAGGAAGCAAATGGCTTTTTGTTGTTTTTTCCAAATAGGAACGCCATTTTTTGTTCCGACCTCACCAACACTGATTACACTGCAGAGGAGAGGGCCCCGAGGTGGCTGGCAGCACTCGTCTGGTCTTTCTGGCTCCGTGTCGTCATCTCAGCTGCAGCCTACAAGCGCGCTGGACAGTGTGTTGGGGGACACTCTCAATAGCTCCCTGACTCCTCTAATGTCAACTCTTATTGGCAAGGCCCACTTTGGGTCTTCTCTGAATCTTTAGCATCTCCTCTCAGGCTTATTTGTAATTTTTAGAAAGTTTTCTGCATTCTTAACTCAGTCCCTTCCTTTTCCTGGTGGGGACCACTCCAGTTTTATCCTTATATTCTCACTACAATGCAGTGTAGTGTTACTGTTCATTGAGCATATACTTACGAGCCTATGTTTCAGACCTAGGGATAAAGACCTGGCCCTGAGAAAGCTAGTTAGAATGAGAAATCTAGTTAGAATGAGAAGGCAGAGAAGGCTAGGAATTCAGAATAATACACAATTTTCTTTAATCTTGTGATCATTCCTATTGAACCAATATAGGCACACATCTTTTAAGATTACAATACACTTCAAGGAAGATAATTTTAGTTATACCATCAAATCCAAGCTGACTACTTACTAGACGTTAGCATAATGGTAAAATTATACAAGGCACTCAATACAAGCCATAACACTCAAATTATTTAAACTCAAGATTAGAGCGGTTCTGAGGAGATAATGGCTCAGCTCAGGGCTTTACCTGTGGCATAAGCAATCTGCTCTTTGGCCTGGTCTCGCTCCTTCTTCATTTTTTCCAAGTCTACCTCGAGAGCTTGTTTGTCTTGCTTCAGTCTTTTGATGTCTTCCAACAAACTGTTCTTTTCTTTCTTGGTTAAATAAATCCAAAGGCCAGTAACTTTCAAACAATAAACTCTAACATGATCACTCAACTATTAAAAATACTGTTGTGAAATTTATTTCTATATTTTAGACCTGATTTTGTTACAACCACCTGCCCCTCCCTGAACCATTAGACGCTCTCCATAACCTATCAGAATGAGTTCACACACCTCGGCATCTATCCATACTGACACTAATTTTCTTGCCTAGATTTCTGTAGTAACCTCCTAGTCTGCCTCCTTCATCCTTGGCCCCTACAGTCTACTTTCTTCATGGAAGCCAGAGGAATTGTCCCAGTCAGTTAGCATCACTTCTGTGTGAGAGAGACTCTCTGGTGGCTCCTCCAAGGTAAGCCGGGCCTTACTATGACCTTCAGTACCATGTAACTCAGGCTTCATCATGATTGACATCTACTATAAGTGAAGACAGGCTCATGCCTACTTGTTTCAACTCAGTACTGTTTCAAGGGCTTTCTAAATAACCCAGAAATTCTTCACTTTGCAAGTATGCCTTTTGCAAGCCTGAGACGTACTTATGTATTTCTGTAACAAAGTTTATGTTAAACATTTTTTAAACACTTCAGCAATCCAGATAAGATACTCTGAATAGAACATTTGCCCAGCAGTGGCATTTTCACCAATGAGCTGAAGCCCTCTGCCTCTGGTCTCCCAGATCAATGAACTCTGTATCCAAGTACCTTTCTTAGATTTCTCCCTTTGTGATTTTAAAAACTTCCTCTAGCCTCAGCCTCTTTGAATATGTACAACATTTACTAGCAGACATAATTTGCACTGTAATGCTCTGGAAATCCTAAATTTAATAATCAAATTTTATTATATTTTATACAGTACTTTTTGGTGTTTCAATGAAAGATTCCAAATTTCCTATTTCTCATAAAAATAGAACTTTTAAAAGGTCACTAACTGCTTTTCAGGGGAGTTAATGCTATGCTTCAAACTTTGTTCTTTCAAGCTTTCATAAAATATGGCAAAATATGTATAGCTCATTTTTGAGGCCCACTGATAAGGAAGGAGTTCCTAACCATTCGTTCCACCCATCTGCCTACTTGTATGTCTAATTCTATAAATACATATGTACATGCATCTGAGCAAAGTTCATGTAATGGATTCATATGAGAAGCTGCATTTTATACACTATAAAAACCTCTCAAATGGGGATTTCACAGACTTTATCAAACCCCAAAGCTACAACTATTGTTGCATAGGTCCTGCTTTACCTTGGTCTTAACCATCCAGAAGATAAGTATAAAAACGAAATATGAGAAGGAAAGCCATGCTGTTATATTGAGCTGTAGGGAACTCAGGTCATCAATTTGTGACATTGCCAGTTAAGCGGAAGACCCAATATTACTGTGGGCTGCTAGACTCTTCTGGAATGTTTTGCTGAGTTTACACACCTATAATATTCAAATAACAGAACTTAATAAAAAAAGGGTATACAG
>NDGN011443847.1:0-17470 GCA_002564285.1 Tympanoctomys barrerae
CTTTGCTAAGCTTGTTCTAAGTAGGTGCTTTAGACCACTGAGCCATCTCACCAGCCCTTTATTGTAATTTTGATTTGGAATTCTCAAATCAGAAATGATGAGCTTATTTTCATTTGCTTACAGCATTTTTAAATCTTTAGAAAAATATCTATTCGAGCCTTTTGCCTATTTTTTAATGGAAAAAGAGTAAAACAAAATTCTGTAACAAAATGAGAGAATGACAATAGTTATTACAATGCACATTGTTATCTTTGAAGTAGTTATTCAGAATACAAGATTTTTTTGATTGTAATTTTCTGGTGTGGTTCATTTGTAGAATTCTTTATATTTTCCATTTTAACCTGTTATCAAATACTTGATTTGCAAACATTTTCTCCCAGTAGGTTGCCTTTTTAGTCCACTTGATAGTGCCTCTTAGTGCACAGAAGTGTTTAATCTTGAGTAAATCCAATTTGGTTATTTTTGTTGTCTTTGCCTTTAGTGTCTTATCCAAATCACCACAGCCAAATCCATCACCATGATGTTTTTTCTCTATTTTCTTCTGAGCACTATATCATGTTAGCCTTTATATTTTAGGCAATTGGACAATTTGTGAGTTTTAAAAACAATTTAGTTAAGGGTCCATTTCACTCCTATGCACAGGGATATCCAATTTTTTCAGTTCTGCTTGCTGAAGGGACTCCTTTTCCTACTGAATATGTCAGGACCCTCTTGAAATAATTTGATTTTGTTTTCTCTATTCTGTTCCATTCATTGCTATGTCTGTGTTTAAGTAGTACTCTGTTATTGTGATGATTACAGCTTTGTAGAAAATTTTGTAATTCACAAATATTATACCTAAAACTTTTGAAAGCTAAAGACTAAATTTATTCAATAAAAAATTGAAACAAACTACAGTCTACCACAATATTGTGAAGCTGTAGCAATCTTGAAAATTTGAATAACAGAATAACATCTTTAAAACATCTCTTAAGTAAAGCAAAGTTCATATTTTTGTTGAGTTTTGGCATCCTAATGATGTTTTTATATAATTCACCAGCAGTCCTAAGGTATATCTATACACCTAAAATACCTAGCAATACATAGAAAAACTGCAATGTTTTTAAAGGCAAAAAACTGAGTTCTATGCAAAGTTCCACATCTACATGAGGTATAAGAGTCTGCCCAGGTATAACATTGAAATGACAATACTAAAACCTGTCCTCTAAATCTGCCTGGTTGCTCTAAGAATAAAATGAAAATGTGTGTTCCAATAGAAAGCCACAGCTTATACTACAAAAGTGAACACTGGGAAAAAAACGTAATGATGGTTTGCTTCAGGATAGTCTGTCTCACTAATGTAAAACACATTTCAAATGTAATTGCCTTGCCTCCCATGGTCAGCGACACAAGTGCATTTCAAATGAGACTGTATATGACAGTGATTAACAACATGGGCAGTCAAGGCTGACAGGATGCATGAGTGCCTGTACCTTCACCTGGTAGATACTTACCCTCTTGCCTGAGGGACCTTGTGTATAAGATCAGAGAAAACCTACATGATTCACTGAGTTGTTGTGAAAATTAAATGACGTTCTGCATGAAGTTGCTCCTGGTTCTCAGTAAACATGAAAAGCTGTACACAGTAGTAACAGTAGGAGAAAGAGCTTACTATTCATTCCAGAAGATATCTTTTCTATGAGAGGCTACGATTTGCAGATCCAATAATTTAAACTGCACATACCCGGTCTCCAGGCCGCACCATTGGCTCTTGCTTTGTACCTAATTTATGCAGGATGTTGTAAGCAACCTTCATACTTCTTGTCCACAGTTTGCCTGTCAATACAAAATATAAAAATACCATTACCATTTAGACATGCATTTCAGTTCTGCTCAAATGCGCACACTGAACGACCTCAGGAGTAGTCCCCAACTGAAAGTCTAATGTATGGAACCATTTTGCTTTCACTAGCTGGAGTCTGCAAGTTACAAAGAGGGGACTGTCACAGAAAAGCACAACAGATGGGCAAGACTAGGTACTGGAAATAAAGACAGAGAAGTAACAGAGGTTTTAAAAATGAAACTTTGTGACAGAAATCAAAGAAAAGATAAAAACCCTTCTGCTTTGTGTATTACCTGGGAAGTCACTAAGAGGCCATGTGGTCCCAAGGATCTTATCCAATTACTAACAATACACAGCCATACGAACAGGGCTGCCACAGGAATGGGGAAAAGTCTTTAGAATCCTCTCTCAAAAATGAAGTTTACTTAAAATTCTTTTCATTTTAAGCTTGCAACTGATTTTACGTTCCTAGAATCAAGATGAGGGACAGGTACCAACAACTCTGACTCAAGAGGAGTGTGAATATCTCAATAAGGTTTCAATACCAAGCAAAATTTCATTTAGTGTTAGAGAAGACGTGAGGAATATTTCTAGAGAGTAAGCTACACGAGGGGTACCATGATAGTACCACTGTTGGATGATGTACCTAATGACATATATCTTTCATTAATGGGCCCTGTCTTACATGACTGTAATGAGCATAAAAATCGCTATTATAGGTTACTTTAAAAAAAAAAAAACAGCAAAAAACAAAACAAAACAAGAACCAATCTCTAGTCATCTCCAGAGCCTCGAGTTTTTCAACTTCAAATTTCCCTAATCATGGGGTTTTGGAGCTGTGAACGTGGGGTTCATGGGTTTAGATAAAGATAATCATTGCATTTGAATTATCTTTAACTTTTGAACTCTTGAAAAAATTGTCACAAAGATTAAAAAATAACTTCTTTAAAACTTTAAAGCTTTTCACCTAAATTTTTCAAGAGCTATTTTTAAAAAGCAAGCTCTGAAGAACACACATATTTTCAATTCTTGACCTTGTTCTATTCCCCACCCCCTCCTCCACCAAACTCTTTAGCATTATCTAGGTGATGGAACAGTCTGAGATGGAATAGAAATGATTACAATCCAAAAGGCCATTCTTGAACACAAAGGCCTCTTGCCATCTAGTCTCAGAGACTCAGATGCTAAGGGACTAGATTTTTTTAAATACAAGAATACAACAAAGAATATTTTTATTTTTTACTTTAATATTTTCATATTGCAATACAAAAGCTAAAGCAAATAACAGTTTTGGATTACAAAACATTTTTAATCTTAAAAATCTTTAATTTTTCATATTTAATATTTAAATTACAGTTATCCAAATTAGTGGTACTTTTCACCAATCACAGGATGCATCATCCTGAATCTTAGCAAATAGAATGTTGAGTATACTCTTAATTCCTAAAACAATTTCTGATTCATAGTACGTACTCGTTTTCTTAATTTTATAAACAAACTTTAATAGAGTTGAACATTATGGGAAGCATTTTACCATAATTCTTGAGCGCTTAATTACTAGATGCAAGACTTTATTCATGTCTCCTCTCATCATTTTTAAAGCCTCATCTCAATACTACAGTCTCAAGATTGACTCCCCTTCAAGTTCACTGAACATTAAGATTATAAACAGCCATCAGTACCCCAGAAATATATCTGTGATTAGAGGCACTTCTTCCCCCTAAATATTTTATGTCTTCAGATTTCTTTAATATGAACAATATAAGGGAACTACTACAGTTGAAAAGTTAGAATTTGTTGTAATTGAAAAAAATCAATGTTAGAAATACATCAATTACATCAATTAGCACCACTACAGTTCATCCAAGTTTCAACTTAATTCTCAGCTGAAAATCTTAAGTCTGTATCATAAATATACACAACAGAATTGTAGTTTCAATAGTCACTAAGAGTAAAATAAACCTTTTGCAAAATTCTTGAAATGTACTTAATATTTTACACATTCCATCTTTCACAGACAAAAGAGTAAATTCTTGATTAGAGAAGATATAACAGTTGCTTATTGATAAAGATGTGAAAAAGGATAAAGTACTATTTCCTATACATGAATTTTAACTTCCCTTGGATTTGAATCAGCAATGTATGTGCTAAGGTGCAGCAGGTGGGTAACAGGAGAGGGACTCAGAGCTAGGATAGGACACAGAAGCCATAAATTGCAGTGGGAGCTAGAGAAGATATGTCATTAGGTACCAAACATGCTAAAAAAGTTGCAGAAAGACAAGTGCTTTTCTATTTCAGGCATCTATATTCTTTGAAACAGACGGAATAAAAGTTAAAAGTATTTTTAAAAAAAGAAATAAGGAAAGATCAGAAGATGAGTGTGAGTATTTGCTTGGCAGAAAGACAAAAGAAACTTACTAAATTAAAAACAAGAGGAGACAGAAGACACTTTGAAGTTTCTTCTAGGTAAGACACTGTAAAGATAAACTAATGGTATAACATGGTTTATTTTTATTTATTTATTTATTTATATTAAGATAATGAATTTCGTCAATACTCTTTGCTAGGCTATTTTACAGTTAAACGGATCGGGCAAGTATAAAGTCTTACATAAGTTTATTCATGTCTTTCATTTTCCATTTGTTTTTTATATTAAGGATTTTAAACTTCTCAGCCACGAATTCTGTTTCCCTAAGACTTGGGAGAAAGCAAAATTTTGGGTTTGAAGGTAAACTACAAAAGTTTAAAAAATATAGTTTTTCAATTAAACCAAATTACTCAGCATTAGAACAATTCAAATTCTATGATCATTTTTTGTGACTCTTTTCAGCAATGTCCAATCATTGGTTTTTCTTACACTTTCCCATAGTATTTTACCAGCAAAACACATTTTATGCTCTGATAAGCTATACTTTTTTATCTAGAAATGTGTTACTTTCTTATAACCCTTTAACTAGTAAGAACTAAGACTGACTAGCAGCATAATACAGAAGATTAAAATACAATAAAATAAAATTGACATTTATGTTTTCTTTTTAAAAATATATTTAGTACAGGGTCTCACTGCACAGATTGTACTCATAGTGATCCTCCTGTTTTCAGCCTCCCAAGTGCTGAAATTATAGGTGTGCACCATCACACTCAGTCTCAGTCACCATCTCAGCATGTGGCAAGGATCAAATCCTGGTGCCTGCGCTCTGCCTAAGCAGATGCTTTAGGCTGCTGAGCTATCTGGCTGGTCCTTAAAATTAATTTTTATATTAGCCATCAATAATTATATGTATGGTACTTGGATGAATCCAAAATTTCATACGCAATACTTGATTTGTGTCTTACACATTCAATTTATATTAATTTTGTAAGAAATATAAGAAAGCAAACATTACTCTGTTCAACACCCATCAGAAGAGCAGCAATACTCTTTCAGTCTAGATTATAAGTACACTGAGAACCAGGTCTTACTCCTCTGTCAGTGAACAGCATCTAGTTGATCTACCTTGATAGATACTTATTAGTCCTTCTTTGAGTAAAACATATTTCCAAGAATATAACTGAAGAAGGGACTAAAGCTTATACCTAATCATACACCACATTATCCAATTATTTAAAACTACCCAATGAAACCATAACAATAAAAGGATTGTGAAACATATGCTCTCCAATTCAACATGCTCCTCAACTGAAATCCAATTTTTGTCCATGTAATACATAGGACTACAGCCACTGCCTTAGGGGGCACTAACCCCAAAATACTGGGCTTTACTTAGGTGGCATGAATTAATATAACAAGTCCCTGTACAATCTGTACAGCCTATCCTAAATACAAAAAGAAAGAAAGAAAGAAAATAACCTGAAACTGTGTTCTGTGTGGCCTCTTGTCTGCTCTACAAAAGAAAGGCATCTCATTGGTACATGTAACTAACAACTTGCAAAAAGTCTATTGACTACATTAATTATACTGAATAAAAATTATAGAAAACCTATTTCTCTGGCTTTCTGACAAAGTACTGGAGAGATTTTGTTTATTTAAAACAGTGCCACTCATACTTTTGAGTGACATAATCTTGAATCCCATAATCCCAAAATTAAAATCCATAATCTAAAATCTCAAAAGATCAAATCCTGCAAGATAGAAATTCTAATCCTGAAAATTTTCAAACTACAATAGCTATTGGAGAATTTTTTTTTTAAATGTATTTGGTACAGGGTCTCACTATGCAGATCAAACTCATAGTGATCTTGTTTTCAGCCTCCCCAGCACTGGGATTACAGGTTTGCACCACTACACTTGGGCTCAGTGTGCCCAGGAGCAGGGCTGGCACAGCATGTGGTGCCAGGAATCAAATCTTGGTCCCTGTACTTGCCTAAGTAGGAGCTTAGTCTGCTGAGCTATCTTGCTGGCCCTTGGAGAAATTTTTCTTAAATGATTTATGCAAGAGGGACCAAAAAACAAATTCTAGGGAAGAAATGGCACAAAGAATAACCAGAAATATGGTCACGCATTATTTTGGGGGTCATGTGTCAGTTTCTAGAGGAGATTGTTGTGTGAGTAGACTAGGTGGTAGCAATCATCCTCAGTACAGGTGGTGCCATTCAATCAGCCAAGGATCTGGAAGGCAATTTTCTCTGAGAGCTATGACAAAAGTTCCTTCTGCTACCTTGGACATGAGAACTCCAGCTTCATCAGCCCTTGGATGCCATGACACAGACGAGTGGCTCCCTGGGATCTTTGGGCTTTTATAGTTTTCCATTACTTAAAATTATCAGCATTACATTTCACAAGTTGCTATGATATCTATCTATCTATCTATCTATCCATTCAACATTTTATATCTATCTATCTATATAGATATCTTCAACACCATTTCCAACAATGGAGTTATAAATTGTATAAAGACTGAGACAGTTCTAACTAATTTTCTTTCTTTTCAGATTTAACTATGAAAGTAAATTATTGCAACACTGACTCTAGTAAATAAAAATGTTGACATTTCCTCAAATGAAGGGATGTCCTTTTTTGTATACTTGTATTTGTAAGACAAAATGTCTCAAGCTCTGTTTGTTAGGTGATACAAAACACAGTCATGACACATCATGGTTTTCTATTTATCTTGTTCATTACAATATTGTTGATTACCCCAGTTTTAAAGCTGTGTACACAGAATTACAAATCCTAATGGTGTCCATTTACATATTTTCCTTTCTGACCTATTTCTTTATAAATATGGCTTAGATACAGTAGTTAGAATTGTTAAACAAGTGTGGATCTCATGAGTCCTGAGTGTTATGTTTGCAAAAAAAAATTTTATTTTTGCAAAAATGTTTACACCTGTTGTGTAAAATAGCCTATGAAATACAGAAAAAGTACTATAGAGGTTTTGTTTTTTATTTCTCAAATTCCCTTTGAAACAATAAATATTTTTTTAAAGAATTACAAAACCTTTTCCTGAGCCAGATGGGTGATATATGCCCATAATCCTAGCACTTTGGAGGATGAGGCAGGAGGACTGCTGCAAGTTGAAGGCTAGCCTGTACTATATAGCAAGACCTGTCCTAAAATTAAAAGAATAAAAATTTAAAAATTAAAAAAAATCCCAAAACCCAAAAACTTTTCCCAGAATTACATTTTAGGGATCTCTTTTAAAGTTGTAGTCCTAGGGCCAGGGAGATAGTTCAGTAGAATAAACATTTGCCTGGCAAGTCAGGTCCTGAGTTCAATCCCTGGTACCACAAAAAAAACCCAAAACAATAAAGTTGTAGTCCCTAAGGATTTTGTTCTTTTCATTTCAACATTTTGGATAACAGCATTTGAGACTGTGTCTTTTGGAATTATGACCCAACCCCATGTCAATGTGAAATATATATATATATATATATATATATATATATATATTCTCAACCCATGTTAAAAGTATTCAACAAAATCACATAGATACTCAAGATGTAAAAATCTAACATCTTGGAGTTATGATTACTGCATTAATTATCAAATTATGCTTCTAAAGTTTATATTTAAATTTTCACATTCACAAAATAATTTTCTTAAAATATCCCTTTAGATGCCATCTATTTCTGTGCCAGAAATATATAAAGCAAAACAAATATAAACTAGCCACCCTCAAAGAAATTTACCTTCTATACTTTCAATTGAGGAAATGTACAAGAACAAGCAAAATGGGAGATGAATAAGCCTTATAGAGAATTACCGTAGGTAAGGATGTACAGGGGCTTTCCATTCGTGTCCATAGTGGTCAGGCAGGGGGCCTTTGGGGAGATGGTCCCCCAGCGCTGAAGGGCAGCTTCCAAGGATGGTGGCCAGTTCGTTACCACGCCTAGCTGCTCCCCACGCATGGCCAGCATTTGGGCTCCCTCTGGCTTTGGTT
Source organism: Tympanoctomys barrerae (assembly GCA_002564285.1). Lineage (NCBI taxonomy): Eukaryota > Metazoa > Chordata > Mammalia > Rodentia > Octodontidae > Tympanoctomys > Tympanoctomys barrerae. Next base: position 8,206 of record NDGN011443847.1, read on the forward strand.
GGTTTGGATCCGGTTGTTGAACTAAATACATTTGAATACAAAGGTTTTTTCAAAAAATACAGCTATATTAGTATGATTAGCTTTATAAAGAAGCTAAGAGATTCCTACTTCATGGAATAAATTTATTAACTGACAGAAAAGAGATGTTCTTCTAAAATGATCATGTACTAGCCCTCATGGGTGTAACAAAAACCTTAAAATTTCCAAGGCAATATAGAATAGACAGCTCAGCAGGAAGTGAGTGCATGTGCAGTGACAAGAGACAAAACTATCTGGCTAGAGTACAGTACTTAAATATCCATTTAAAATTTTAGTTATACATATACAGTAAGTTGGACCGTAAAGAGCTCAAATTTTGTTAAATTATGCTTTGTTTTCAATTCCTGAGATGTTAATATAAACTTGCTACAAACACACTGAATAACAAGAGCATGGAATAAGTCTTTTCCTTTTCCAGAATAATACTAAATGCATCATAATAAAATATAATCTTCCATGTCTTTTTAAATAGATGAAGTGAAATTATTACAGTATTTTTGCCATTTCTAGAAAAAGCTTTTCTTTCATACTTCATGCTCTATTTCTGTCTAAATCATTTAACTGTTACATTTTAACAAAAAAGAAGACAACGACTTTGAATCTGATACAAAAGCACATCTTCTTTTTAACTTTAATGTGTCTGTGTTAAAAGGCCCCCAAGCATTCCTGGACCAGGAACCAATACCCATGCCTCCAAGGAGCAGGAAGAGGGTATAGAGCTAGCCTCCATGTATTTTTGTTTTCTGTAGCCGTCTTCACAAACTTGCTCAGAGAGAGCGGCATTGTTGTGAGCTAAGGGTTTGTATTATTTAATTTTACATTTCTATAATCTTATGGCATTATGAAAAGGAGGTCAGGCTCCCAGAACAAAATCATATTATTCTGAGGGAAACAGTTTTGGTGTTGTATCCAAACAGTTTTGGTGTTGTACAGGACTTGGTGAACCTCTCAAGTACTCATTCTGTAATAAAAACTTACAGTCATTTTTCTAGATTTCTAACGACCAATGAAGATGAAGATTACTGCTCTTAAAATAATGGGCTTAAAAATAATACAAGATAACCCTCTTTTTAATTTTTTTGTTTTAATATATTTGGTACAGGGTCTCACTATACAGCTTGGACTCATAGTGATCCTCCTGTTTTCAGCCTTCCCAGCACTGGGATTACAGGCATACGCCACTACCCCAATCTTCCATGCTGGCTCAGCACACCTGTGGGGAAGTGCCAGTGTAGCATGTGGTGCCAGGATGGAACCCAGGTCCCTGTGCTTGCTTAAGTAGGTACTTAGTCTGCTGAGTTATCTAGCTGGCCCTTAACAATCCTCTTTTTATGGGACCATAGGGACATCAAAAAAAGAAACAGCAGTAAGAAAGTGTTCTTTTACCTTCTAACAATTCTTCAAAGTCATCAACAAAGAACTCTCGTAATGGTGGTCGTTTAGGTCGCTTGAGGGTATTGACAAGCTGCTGAATTTTTGCTGATACTCGGCTACTTACTGGTACTCCTGAAAGATAGGAACCATGCGGTAGATGGACTAACCATCACAGTTGAAACAAGAAAACTTTGAAACAGGACAAAACTTAAGGAAAACTTCCTAAGAACCAAATAATTTGAATAGGCAGTCTCAAAAATATTATATGAGTATCATCAGAATTGTGACATTGTTTTCTGTAGTTTCAAACTACATAAAAATATACCATCCAGAAAGCTCACTAGATAAATATATTATTTTTCCATTAAGTATCCCAATTTAGGGGGCCTGCCCCTTAGCTCAGTTCTTTACGTGGCTACTTCAACTAAGCAGTCAGGCTCAGGTTACTGTGGTTCAATCCCCACAACTCAAGCTAGCCAAACCTGCCCTGAAGGCATTCAGAGAAAAAAAAAAGTATCCCAATCTAATTTGGTTCAGATGATTCAAAAAATGATTCATCTCTCAAGAATGCCAGTAGTTCTCAAGCTTAAGTTTAGGATAGACAAATCTTTCCTGGACCATCCCAGAGCCAGACTGATTAGGTCTCAGGTGTACCTCAAACCTGTTTGCTGAATTCTGTTCTGCAAGCACTCCCATGTGATTGTGATGTGGGAGCATTTCATACTAGGAAATACTCAACCGCACAATATATACAGCCCACCAGATTAATATGTATACACTTCAGGCAAATAAAAAGTGTAATGTCTTTTCAACAGATGGTGTTACCCTCATTTGGGGGACCCTAGAGGATGCTGTATATTGCAGAAAACCCCACTATACTGCCAGTGTTCAGAGAAGAAATTGAAATTGTGTGTGCAGCAAACTCAATGACCAAGGTTACCTAAGCAGCACTTCGCCATACTAATAAATGCGTGGAAGCTGATGGCCACTGCTCTGAGCACCTCTTATGACAGCAGAGGCTAAAGGCAATGTATTAATCTCATGATGTTTCAATAAATTTAGTACTAAAATATTTTTTCCTGAAGTATGTATACTCTTTGTTTGACTCTATAATTCAGAGTCAAATAATAATATAATTTGCCTGTAGAACAAAAGCAAAGGTGATGGATTTCAATGATGATAACCTTACTAAATTGATGACAAGAACAATAATAATGAATTATCTAGTAAAAAGTGAGTTTTTCAGAGAACTACGGCAAACTAAAAAGCAGTTTGGAATCTCAGTGGAAAGGGGAATGACTTCACATGCATTAATGGAACAGCGCACAAACTTGTGACTTTGGGCCCCTGGGCTGAACAAGGCCTGCTGTCTGTGAGAGACTGGAACTGGAACCGGTCTCCTATTTAATTGTGAATCACACAGGTACCACAACTGCACGAAGTCAGTGAGATGGATAGCACCTCAAGAATATTTTGTCTACCTTTCAAAGACAAAAAAAAAAGTCTTTATTGCTGAATTCTGCTCTAACTTTGATGATGCTGGGCAAGACTGAGACTTTAGCAAAGAAGAATTAAGAATTTCTGTAACTCTTGATCAACCTAGAGAAAAATTGTATTTCTTGTGTCTACATGCTAATGAAGGAGGTTTGCTGAGATTCATAAAGATTCTGATAAATTAGGTTCAATAAGTGGTATATCTATAAGAAACATCCAATCACAGGCATAGAAAAGCACATCAGCAGAAAGAAGTGCCATAAGACATACCATCCCCCGTTTCCATGAGCTCGGCATTGCCATACTTGGGTGCTGTCCGGGACGTTGTCGAGCCCTGTGGCCTTTCCACTTGTATTGAGTGCTCTGAGGTGTATGTGGTTACATCAGGAGGTGCAGAATGGTTTTCTGCAAAGAAGCACACGAGATTTTCTGGTGGTTTTGATGATTATTCTGGAAGATAAACAAGGGCCTCAAAACTGACACTGGCTAGGAAGAGACCTGACAAACATACATTCATTCTGTTGCAAACCATGGAAAGCTGGCAACAAAATATCTCTACACAGTAATGGTCTTTCAGGTAGTTTATATTATTCTCAATGAAACAAAGTCAAGCAGAGCTTCAGATACACTTCTGCAGCATAAGTCAAATCAACAAATCACTGTAAGATTTTAACTAAAATAATGTTCTAAAATAGCCAGCAGTCAATTATCAAAAGCTGTGTATTTTCTCATAGAAGAGGGTAGTTTTTCTCATCTGTGAGAACAGAGGCAGTAAAGAGTTCAAGCTTTAACAATCAGCAAGACTGAGATTTAAATGACAGCTGTGCAAATTCCTAGAAGTCTTCTGAAATATCTTAACCTCTCTGTGCCTCGGTTTACTTATCCATCAAATGGGAACAATAATAGTTATAATGCTTGAGGGAAGTTGGATTAAATTCAACACATAAAAAACTCCTAAGACATTCTGTGATAAATGGTGAGACATCAGAAACTGTAATTATTATTTTAGCATAAATAATATGAAGCCATCAATCAACATGCCTACAACTAATGTGTTTAAATGCTACATTATGGCCAATGAAATGTACAGTAGTTTTCCTCTTGTAGCACTGATTGGTAGTAGCAAAGTCAAGTACTTAAATGGTTAACTGGCAGAGAACATATTTTTTATGTCTAGTAAATAACACATTAAGGAGATCAGGACTAATAGGGACTATGAATACATTTTATATAGCATGATTTCATTAATTTTGATTGACCAATTATTATACAGAAACTGATACAAGAGCATCTCCTTCTATCATTCACTGTGTCAGAAGCAGATAACTTTATGTTGCTTGACATGATATTCTTACTGAAGTGTTCCTTCTCCGCCCACTTCAGCACTGCACTTAGCAGTCACTTTATATAGTCAGATCAACAAAAGGCAGAGAAATGTGATAGAGGGGAGGGGAGGGGCTACGAAAAGGACACTGGTTTACAGTCAGAACTGAAGAAAGTAGGCCAAGACATTCTCCTTCAAATGCAGTGGAGAATATGTGCATCAGGAAACAAACTGTTGGGGTTCTATGCATGTCTGAATGATTGTAAAATTTTTGAGTATTATTCCTGGGTTTACTAATAAATGCTAGCAAGTAGACAAATATACAAATATAATATCTTTGAATGAAGATCAACTGTCAACAGAAATGAGCATGTGTACATGACACCATTCTTTATGAGCAGGACTCACAGTGAAAAGCAGTAGCTAGTATTCCTAGGTAAGTTCCAACCCATAGTGACTAACCCATTCAATCTCGCTAAAACAGTTTTGGGTTAAATGGTTCCACATATTTGGATCTAGACAGTGTGAAGGAACATGCACAGTGAGCCCCCCTTAGACCAGTTCCTTAACCAAATCCCTATGCTTCCAGCTGCTATTCTGGAAAGTGAAGATAATACCTTCTTTATACACACCAGTACAGCAGGAGTTCAGCAAATAAAGAGAAACAGAAGCATTAAAACTGCCATCATCAGTTACCCACGCATGTTGCAGATGAAGAGCCTGCATGCCAGGGTGCAATGGGTCTGAGCCCCGGGAAGTTTTTGCAGAGCAGTAATGCACTGTCCAGTGCATCTCTTTCTCAAGAGTTTTCACTCTCTTCAGAGCTCAATTTTATTCCCCCAAATTCACAGGTTAAAACCTCTAAACCTGGGACTTCAGAGTATGACTGCATATTTGGAGGCAGAGAATTTTAAAGTAACTAAGGTAAAAAAGAAGCTGTTGGGGTGAACTGTGACCCACTGAGGCTTGTTTCTTTCCAAAAAGGGATCAGGCCATAGTCACACAACAGCAGGCCATGTGAAGACACCAAAAAGCCAGTGACCTCCAGCCCATGGAGAAAGGTCTTGAGCAACCACCCCATCAAGCCCTAGCTTCAGACTTCCAGCCTCCAGAACTGTAAGAACACTGTTGTCTGCTGCTTAAGCCTATAGTCTGCAGTATTTTGTTCTGACAGCTCAGGCAAACTAATGTATAGCCTTAATGGCAATTCCTTTGACCCAGCCTGAGAAGGAATTCCTGCCTCAGTTCTTGTGAGACGAGCTGGATGGCACCCAGCAGAGATGCAGGAGCACAGAGCAGGGAGCTCCACTGGGCCTCTGTGACGAGTGGGAGAGGGAAGGAAGAGCGTCATTCAAAAGTCGCTTCTAACATTTCAGACTCTATACTTAGCCTCCTCATCACACCCCATCTGTATTTCTGCCAAACAGCCTCGAGTTCACGTTCCAACTGATCTAATTCTCTAGAACTCCATCTCCACACAGCCAAGTAATACATACTCTAAGGCCTCACATTTCAAATGAAAACACAGTAGATGCTAACGTATGAGGCACAAAATTTGCAATTAGCCACCTAAAGTGTAAGCTCCCTATATTTTGACTCAATTCAAGCCAGGCAGTACTTAAACATACTTCTCCAATATGGATGTCCAATCGGGCTTTGTGGTGGGCAGCTTTTCCACTTCAAAGCTAGGGAACATTACGATTCCAATACATCTGGTGATTTTTAAAAAATAGGAATGGTGGCAGCTGGATGACTTCAAAGTATTTTCCAAATTAATTTATATGTCACCTTGCCTCCCTCTCCTTTTCAAACTCCTTGCATATGCCAACACTAAATCTAGCAGCTGGCTTCTGCTAGGAGGGTGGAGAAATTCTGCCACTGCAATGATATACTATGCCACTGTGATAGAAACCACAAATCTGGGCATTGCTCAATGCTCTTCCCATCAAGTTTACAGGGCTTTTAAAAGCAAGAGAAAAAATGGTGGCCATCCTTCAGTCCTTCAGCAGAGGGTACCTATGCTGTGGATCAGGCCCCTCATTTTCAGTAAGACCCATACCTCTGCTTCCCCCAACATTCTGAGAACTTCTCTAAATGGAGGCTCTGTCTCAGCTTCCCTGGCACCATTACAACCCTCAGGCATTGACATGAGTGACTTCAGAATATGGAAGAGTATGGGAGGAGGTCAGCGGGCAATGTCCTAAATACTGTCATTTTTATGACAGTATCTACAAGTTATTTCAACACCCTCCCCACCAGCATTTCTCACTATGCTCTGACATGCTTACCACTTATGGGATTTCAGTCTGTTGCTCAGGCCAACACGACCTGCCCCTTCTGTACAGCTGCTTTTGCCTTGCCTGACCAATCTGGGCACTGGCTTATCCTCCCCTGTTAAAGACCCTGGATAATCCCCTGGTTGCCTTGACTCAATCCTTTCCTCATGACCTGCTCCTGAAGGTCCCTGCTCATTCCAATTTCCTGCTGGATAGAGTGACAGAATGTTCTCCTTAGATGCTAAATCTACAGCCCAGCCAGCCTCTATCTTCTATACTCAACAAATGTCAGAGGAATAGTTGAAAGTGTGAAACACAAATGAGTATGGTAACAGATACTGGAGAAAAAGAGATAAAATGCTATCAGGTTAAATAGTAGTATTCTTTAATTCTGTCTAACTGGAATTCCCAAGTGGCCAATGGTGACAGGCTCCATTATAAGTCATGTTAATTATTTTTTAATTCCTAAATAAATTCTAAATGAAGAGAAACACAGTAGAAAATCTGACTTTAATATATAGAAAACAATGTACTTGCAGTCTACTAATTGACAAGAAATAATGAATAAAGCTCTCAAAGGAACTTTATTCCTTTATTGCATTTTATATACTAATAACATCCTGGGGGCTGGGGAGTTAGCTCAATGGTCTAAGCACAAGGACCTGGGTTAGATCCCAAGTACCACATGCCATGCCAGCCCCAGAACCCTGGGTGTGCTGTGCCAGCCAACGAAACTGGGCATGGTGGCGCATGCCTGTAATTTCAGCACTGGGGAGCCCGAGACAGGAGGATCACTACACGTCTAAGCTGTATAGTGAGACCCTGCACCAAATAAATAAAAAACATTTGTGTAAAAATTAAAAGAGAAAAATATCCTTTCTGCTGTCTACTGAGGGGGCAGTTGTTGTTTTTCTAAACCAATTTTGCATGCTTATATCTGGTAATCTAAAAAACTAATTCGAACAACGTTATGCAATACAGCAACAGTGAAATCCTACTGTTTTGTTTGGTGAAGTTCTGTACCATTTCTATTTTTTAAAAAAACTATTTTGTATTCTCTTCAGATAATTTAAAAAAAAAAAAAAAAGAACATCCAATCCCTGGTTTCCTAGGGTAACTCAATCACCACTGTTCATAGACAGCTAAGAAGAAATATGTGCCCACCTATACAGGGGTTCCAGTGAGACAGCCCCATGAGACCACTGTGCCTGCCAGCTACTACAGATTCCTGGCAGGTTAAAGACTATGCCTATATGCAGTGATGTTAATTAAACAAGGCACCTTGGTGAGATATGGAGCTAGGCAGAGTAGCACAGCAGAATCTGCCTACTAAACAATTCAGATTGCTCACTGGTTCACCTCTTGGGAAGTAGGAGACTACAAAGCTGCAGGGGGATTCAGACCCAGGCCATTCACTTGTTGTACATAAGCAGGAGATGGGCAAACCTCCTTTGTGTCAAGTGTAAATCTTCTCCTCAGTGAACATGTCTGCATCTGATGGATCTAGACAAAGGAAGATTCAAGGACAAAAAGTCCAGGATGACACAGGAAGGAAAGGGCCATCACTTGTGATGTCAGAGCATCTAACTATCCCCAAGCCTCCTCTGCTGCTCATGATCCAGATGCTGTCTTCACTTGCAATTTGTCAGAAGACAAAAGTTTTTTCCCTCTTAGTCTCACTGCATCAGAGTTTCCTTTGTTGGCTCTAATGGAAATGCTCTAGTTGATGTATAAATTAACTACAAGAATGATACATCTGCTATATCCAAGCAAATGAGTCACTTTTCACTAACCTTTGGAGACAGACCAGTACTGTTAAGTTTAACCTTGTGTTCTGTTTCAGATTCTTGTCTGTCTGTCTGTCTGTCTGTCTGTCTGTCTGTCTGTCTGTCTGTCTATCTGTCTGTGTCTGTCTGTCTCTCTCTCTCTTCCTCCCTCCCTCCCTCTCCCCTTCTCTGTGTGTGCCTTATACCACTAACAGTGATTCATAGCTCCTTTTCCAACTTGCAGACAACTTGCCTTTATGCTAAAACCAAGAGATGGCTAGAAAAAGCCATTTTGGTTGTACACTGAAACATCCCCCTTAGAGTTCTGAGTGAGCCAGGGTTGGCTTGCACACTATCTCAGTTTCCCAGACCTTGAATTGTTCTTTCCCTTATTTATTCCATGAAAATCCCATAAAGATGTGACAAATCTGAGGAAGTGTATTTTAATACTGGAACCAAACCCTTAAGCTTCTAACAATAGCTCCTTGATGTTTATATCTACAAATTGAAATTCATAATGAAAGGTTCCAACTGGGAAGCATATGCAGACCAAAGACCTTCGGAGATTGTGACAAGAGATGTTGCAATCTTAATTTTTTAATGGAAAATTTTGTTGTGCTTTTGTCTGAAATAGAACCTTCTTTTTTTAATAGGCTGGGCCATTATTAAAATTATTCAAGGTAAATAGTACTGAGTAAAGGGCAGAGGCTCCTCAATCTTCTTGCTCAACTGCTTGCCTTTTGGCAATATACTAAACATTCTGAGTCTCAGCTTGCTTAGTCAAAAAATAAGAATACTGGGCTGGCCAGATAGCTCAGTGGACTAAAGTGTCTGCTTAGGTGGAGAGCAGTGGCTGGGGTCTGATCTCTGCCCCGAGGTGTACTGAGAAGGTGATTGAGACTGGGCATGGTGGCACGTACCTGTAACACCAGCACTTGGGAGGCTGAAAACAGGAGGATCACTGAGTCCAATCTGTGTAGTGAGACCCTGTA
>NDGN011443849.1:0-11030 GCA_002564285.1 Tympanoctomys barrerae
AGTGAGATCCTGAACACCCTGAAGACCCTTCCCTAAAATACAAAAAGAAAAGAAAAATGTACAAATAAAAAAAAATTAAAACAGCTCACATGAGATATAATTGATCAGAAATTGTACATATTTAAATCGTACACTTTGACACATTTTCATCTAGGAATATACTTTGAAATCATTGTCACAATACAGATAAGCAGAATATCTCCCAAATATCAAACCCCTGGCCCCTGCACCTGCTTGCAGGTGCTTCAATCCACTGAGCTTTTTGGCTGGCCCAAAGTGAGTTGTTTTAAAACCCCACCAGGCAATACTACTGTACTTCCTCTAAAATGACTAAAATGAAAAAAATACTGATAATATCTACTAATTTCAAAGAGAAAAGCCACTACAACTGTTACGCATTTTGGCAACATATCATTTGTTACCTACCAAAGTTTATTTGACTTATACAGCAAGCAGTTCCTCACCCCACAATACACACAAATACACAAAAAGACAGGCAGACATGTGTTCACAATAGTAGAACTTGACATACTGAAACTCTGGAAATGACCCAAATATCCATCAAAAGTGAAATGACACGTAGATCAATTCTCAACGTGCCCTCAGCTGATTGGTAGATTTCCTCAATTCTCCTTTCCTCTATTTATTCACATCCATTTCATTGTGATTTTGCAGTTTTCCCCACTGATCCAATTTTTATGTCTAGGCTGGACATGGTTCTTGTGGCCGGTGTGTAATGATGTGTTGTGTTAAGTAGCATGACATTTCCTACTCTCTTTTTTGGAATCTTGCCCCATACTTTGAGCAAGCCCTTGGCACACTTCTAGAGAACCACACTGTACAGCAGAACACACAGCTCAATCGAGGCCCCCTGGACCTCAGCCAGTGATGGGCCAGACTCCATCTCACAGTGGCCCAGCCATCGGGTCAGAGCTTCGGAGAAGCCCAGATGCAAACATAACACCCATGTGATCTGTACACTATAGTTCATGTCGATTTATTAAATTTATTTTTAATCTGTTGATGTTACCTGTGGTTTGGTACACAGTTGTAGCTCACTGATTCAGATTAATTAAAAATTCTGTCTGTTCAGACAATGAAAACCATACAAAGATAAAGACATTATTTTCTACCTGCAACATGGTAACTCCCACACTGGGTTGAGTTTCCAAAAGAAGTCAGACACAAGAGAACATTCCCATGTGATTTTCTATGTAAAGTTCACAAGGGGCAAAATTAGCAAGCAGGAATCAGAGTCACAAACAAGGTGGCTACCTCTGGGAAAGGACAATGGGGTGGAGAGGCCAGGGCCATGACCGCAAACTAGCAATGCTTGGATCCAGTAAGTGCTTTCCTTTATGAAAAGTTGCACAGTAGTGTTGGCTTGTTTTTATATGTGCAATTTAATAATTTCTTAAAAACTGATAAAGAGTCAAACAGCTAATTCACAAAAGAGGAAATGTAACTAAAAGGCACTAGTATCACTAGTAGTATGATAAAAGCAATCATAAATGCTAGATTTCACCCACCTGCAGGTAGTTCAAATGGCTGAAATATTCAGTACTTCATAGGCAAAGAGAAAATGTTCATGCATTGCTAATGTGTGAATTTTGGAAAGTAATTGGACAAATATACTAAACTTCGTGATGTATGCAAACTCAACTCCATATATTTAGTGATCTATACCATACAAATTAAACCATTAATACATAAGGATGTACCTGAAAGAATATTTATTAAAGCATCACATATAGTAAAAAATTCAAGCCACTTTATATATGGATAAGTATTAGAAGGCTACTATATATATATATATATATATATATATATCCTAAACTTATATATTTTTAAAGGTAGAGATCGATTCACCCAATAAAAATCTAAGTAATTTTGTTAATTTTTCTTGAGCATGAAACTACAGAAGGATATAAGAAATTTCGTTAACTTTGGTTACCCCCAAGGAAGTGACTTGAACGAAGGGAGACATCACTAACTTTTCTTTGGCTGTTTTCTAGTGTTTCTTACTAATTTTTTTTATTTTTTAATTTTTTTGTATTTAGGACAGGGTGTAAAGGTTGTACAGGGTCTCACTGTGTAGATTGGACTCGTGGTGATCCTCCTGTTTATAGCCTCCCAAGTGTTGGGGTTACAGGCACGTGCCACTACACTCAGTCTCAATCGCGGTCTCAAAGTGCCCCTGGGTGGAGCTGGCATGTTATAGCAGGGATTGAACCCCTCACCTCTGTGTCTGCCTAAGCAGGCATTTTAATCCACTGAGCTATTTGACTGGCCCTCTCTTACTAATTTTAACAAGTACATTTTACATTGGAAATGAAACAAATACATGCAAAAAGTACTCTCATTTTAGAAAACAAAGTGTGTCCTTAAACAAGCAGAATAAAGAACAAGGAATGAAAATGTAACAGTTTTGATTTCTTTCAAAGATTGCTAAAGGCTAGTTAAGGAGCAGATTATATAACATGTGAATTTCATATGATTCATAATTTAAGCTGAAGATGAAATATAATATTCCCTAAAATAGTTTTTGTCATTTGGAGTGGATATTGTTTGAAATAATGTATCTCAGTTACTTTTCTCTCATTGCTTGGACAAAATTCCCAATACCCAAAATTAAGGAAGGAAAGGTTTATTCAGCTCACAGTTAGTGGAAGTTTCAGCCCTTACCCAGCTGGCTCCAAGGCTGCATGGCTCAGGGCAGAGGGCAGCAGCTCTTGGCAGTGGAAAATGTAAAATGAAGGCCAGCAAGCCTCTGTGCCCTCCTTATATTGTAAGCAGATTACCTGCTCCAAGGCGAGTGTAGCACTCACACCTATAATCCCCACATTGGATCATGAAATAATCACAACCTCTAGAAGCCACCCCAGTGACTGCATGAGGCTTTGGGGGGACAACTAGACACAAACCATAACAGTGAGCAAACCAAACTCTGGTGGAAATTTTTAATTCCCATATAAGAGGGAAATATTATTCAGATTAGTGACATTCCCTGTTTATCATTTTAAAATAAGAGCTTAGTTCTCTAAATTTGTGTGTTTAATTTGATTGTGAATCATACAAACCCTTACATTGAGTGCTTGCCCTACATAACAAAGCGCATTTGGCAGCCTAGTTGTTAAAAGGACCATGCTTTATAGTAAACATGAATATAGAAATGAAAAGCAAAGGCAGGGAAGCAACGGACTCTCAAGTTAAAAACAAACTAACACATTATAAAATCAAGCTGGAGATAAAAAAAATTACTTCAAATTTCTCATCCTCAAATGTCTCAGAAAAGTCAGCTAAATCAAAGTGAATTTCCAACTGGTCTAAATTATTGGACAATTATTTCCAAGTAATTTAGCACTTTTATGGAGCTGAGCGATTATTTAATTACAGATTATTAAAAGATGACACAGTGGAAAAGGATACAAATGGTAGGTATTTTTTTTACCTTGAAATTGTTTTGTGCTTCATATGCTGAAAGGGAGAAACACTTAAGGAGCAGCGATATGTGACCTGAATCTGAACCCCACTTTCAATTAACTGGATGAGAGAGGCAGTGATTTTTCACCAAACCCTGTTTTCTTCATCCATGAAATTAATGTTGACAAAAGCACACAGGTGGTTCTCTTATGGGAGAAGTTACGTTAAATGACGGTGCTGTAGCTCAGGCCTCAGGGTGATTTCCAAACATTTTCAAATGATTTTTGAAGTAATCTTCTGAGCAAATAGTGCCTCTATTCTGCTAATGAAGAAACTAAGATTCTGAGAAGTTCTATAAATTATTTACCATTGGGACAGCAAGTATTTGAAAGAGTTCTACTTGATCTAAATTAAATGATATAATATTTTATTATATGATATCTAAAATGGTAATTTAAGATATATAAATTAAATTGCTCTATGCTAGTGCACAAAACACCTATATGTGCAGCAGTAATTAGAAGCTGAGACACTAGAATCTGATAATGTTATGTTTCTCTCCTGGTTTGCCATTTTCCAGCTCTGTGACATTATGGAAGACTTCTAGTTTTTCTGGGTCTCAGTTTCCTCATTTGAAAAATAGCACAGTCAAAGAATAAAGCATAGCACATAATACACAGTAACACTAGTACATAATAAGTGATCACTTATTTATTAAATGTGTGATCACTTATTAAACAAACACTTGTTTTCTAAAATGCAACACTTAAAAAGAACTTTCAGAAAGACAGTTCTTAAGATAGGAATTATTTCCATTTGTTATATATTCATCAAAAGGTCATAAAAGTTAAGGGAAAAGAAAAGGGAACTGGATAGTCCCTCAGAGGCCATGATATTGTTTGCTGTGATGAGAAACCTGTATTCAGTGTTTATCCAAAGGTTCTAACTTTATCTTAAAGTCATGAGGTAAAAGTTAGCCATTATGAAACTGTCTAGTAAGAAAATTAATAATCAGTAATAAATTAATAAAATTGATTTTAGAAAACTGATGGAAGATAATGAAGAGAATCAAATATGCATTTTTGGATGACAGCTTTAAGGAGGTGTTGTTCTTCAAATGCTGGTAATAAGTAATCACAAGATCTGTTTAGGCTTATGTTTTAATAGAGTGAAAATCTGAATGATACAAATCATTTCTGTGAAGAAGTCCATGTACAATATGTACATTTAAACTATCAGGAAAACATGGCCAGCATTGACAGTGGAAATGGACATCATTTAAGCAAATCCTGGTCACTCGCGCTGGGGGGGGGATCACATCATGTCCACAGGAACCCAAAGGCCATCACCCTCTTCTGAGGAACTGCCTGCAGCTTCGCTTTGAAGGAACTAAGTGGTTACATGCATTTATGTGCAATTAAGAGGTAGCCCGGGATTTCTATTTTTGGGAATATGATGCAATTTTCCAGAGTTTTAACACTAAGCAAAACTTGCGGAAGTCACACAATGGTACCATTCAACATAAAACCCATGACCCCACTTAGGTATTGAAAGCCACAGTCGGCAGTCTCTTCCAGTACCTCACACTGAGGCCTTGGTATGGGGAAGGCGTTCTCTGACCAAAAAATGCAGTTTCCCTGACAACAGGTCAAGGATTCTGCATTCTAACTTGACATGTTAGACTATGGATTTAATGTTCAGTGAGCAGCTGCTGCTTGGCTCCAGGACTCAAGCAGATGTCGGTGGTAACATCAGGCATTCTTTGCCACATGTGGAACCAAACGGACTGCTGTGTCACACTGCAAATATTAATGATAAATCAAGAGTCCTGGGTTTTCATCAATGACTCAGAGATCTAAAAGTTATGCCGTGAGGATGAACCATCAAAAATGTTTATTAGACATGTTTTTTTTTAATTTGCTATCTTCCTCAGAGAAAAAATTACTAATATGAGAGTTGTCCAAAATTAGCAAGGTTCTTGTGAAAGGAGAATGGTAATAATGCCTCCTTCAAACTTTTCTTCATAAGAACTAATGATTCATAAAATGGATATTGTTGCCACATTGAATGTTTTTCTTCTCATGTGATTGGGATGCTCACATCCATAAACGGAGATCGCCTGCTAGGGGTTCTCACCAGAACTCCTCTTCCTTTTATGGGAAGTCCATCTACTTCATATTTTCCCCCAAATTTCTCTTTCCAGATGCCACAGGACTCTACCCACACTCTCTCTGCTCTCTGCTTTCTTCTTACCTTAATTGTCATTAGCATCCAGTTTGACATAAATGTCCATTTGTTGGCTTTGGATTCTCTATGCTTTGTGAATGAATCTCTCTATCCAGTTAGTGAGGTCTTTTGGGTTGAAGGCCATGTTTCCTACTGCCTTATTTGACAAAGGACAATTGAAAGCTGTCTAAAGTAGAATCTAATTAGACACTCATCAATTCTCCTATATGATTTACAGGTGTGGAGTAAAAGGCTATTTGAGCTAAGATGTATAGTGGTATATAGAAGATGTATCTTTAGATGTGGAGTCTGTCCCTTGTTTAGAAAAGTTCCCCAAGGGAACCTGATATAAAGAGTCTATTTCAAAAAGCATTGGTTCCTACTTATTAAAATTTCCCAGGACACTGAATTTGCTATGTGATATATATTAAGACATATATAGTGGCATACTGAGTACATATCTAATTTTTAAATTGCAACATAAACCAAAGTGCCTCTTCCATATTTTCAGGACTTTCTCAGCCCAACCTAAAATATAAGAGATAGAGATTATGGGTGACATTTACATATTTTAATAGCATTTACAAGGTCTTTACTTAATTTAAAAGTTCAAATAACAAAATTTCAGTGGGAAGGGGGCTGGGGAGATAGCTTAGTGGAATAAGTGCCTGCCTGGCAAATGCAAGGTCCTGAGTTCAATCCCTGGTACCACGAAAAAAAGAAAAAAAATTTCAGAGGGAATTCAGAGTTGATAAAATTTTCATTATTTGTAGTGGAATGAATTTTAAAGTCATCAATGTGGCCTTCAGTACATGGTTTCTAAAGTGGGCCCATTACATTAAAAACAGTAACCTATAGGGTAAACTTCAGTGCATATGTATCACAAAAGAACATACATCTTTTTCCTCTCACAGAGGGAATTAGTTCAAATTTTATAATGAAAGTCAGCTGTGGTTTCAGGAAGCAGCTGGTGTTTTGTCTCTCCGTTTTCACAAAGAAATATGCAATGCACCAAGGAATAAACTATGTTGAAACCATGCACTTCTTAATTCTTCTTCATGTACAGGCAATTGAAATAATGCATTTTGGTAGTAGGCATTCAGTGTGTACTAAGTCTTTCCAATATTTGTTGAATAAAATAGTTTCTCATGATATTAATGCTACTTAGTATGAAGATCATCTTACTGGGTACTATGAAATATCACATAACAAATTTGGTGCCCTGGGAAATTTTAATAAATATAAAACATTGCTTTTTCAAACTGGGGGTTTGTATCAGATTCACTTGGGGAATTTTTCTAAACAACAAGATAATTCAAAAGGCCCAAACTCCACATCTCAAGAGCTGACATGGATTTGTACCTGAGGAAAAGCCAACAATGAGTCACTGAAGCAACACTGAACCTTAGCTTTCTATACGTTGAGTAATATTTTTTCTTTATAACATAGATGTATCACTGAACATTATTTATATTCTGACTGTTTGATGTAGAAGTGTCTCTATTGTGAAAGTATAAAGAGGACACTGATATTTTTTAAAATATCACTATGCAGCCTTTTATAACGACCAAAATTGTAAAATAAAACTATCCTTTGAATTAGGAATTATATAAAATTGACTTTCAACTATCTCATTTATAAAAGTGATTTGACATTGCAAATATATTTTTTCATTAATTACTAAAAGTACTATACAAACTATAAAAAATTCATTGTTGCGTGATGGGCATCATCATATTACAAGAAGCATACAATTTTTATGTGAAATACATTAAATTAAGGTTGGCACATCATTGTCCTATGGTAATGCACAAAAGGTATCTATGCTTTTATAATTTCAAGAACGTTTTATTAAGACTATTTCATAAAAGTATACATAAGTATGTAAATCTGCATATCCACTTATTTCCAGCTGTGTCAATTCCAGTACTTAGTAGAAATCAGACTTTGAAGCATTGGGGGTTATTAGAATGTCAGAGTTGCTATGCTATTAATTAATTAATAATGTTATTAACATGCACTCAATTTTCCAGGAGGCACTGGGGTACAACACACTATGTTTTAGGTACCCATTGGTTGAGGAAGGACTAGAATCTGGACTCTCAGTCTGGTTCTTAAGCCATTCTGAGACTCCAACATTTCTATTTTCCCCCCAATGTATCTCTGTTTTATGGGACTTTAAGCTTACGCCATAAATTCAAGTGCCAAATGAAAATGTTAGCATGTCCCTTCATGAGTCCCTTTTCACAGGCCATTACTATAGCAGGGAATACAGCCGTCCATTGCCATTATTTTCATTTCCAAGGAGGATTTACACATAGCTTAAACAGAAGACTGTTGGCTTGTTTTCAACAAGCCTTGTGCTATGAGATACATCCAATAAGATTAACAGGCTCATTATCTTCTTGCCACTGAAATTACTGCTAATTCATTTCTCCTTAACATTATCTCCAAGATTTAACATTCTACTCCTCTTTGTATCCATATTTACAATTGTTTGCCTAATCATCTTAATTCTAATCTTAATTTAAATGACTTCCTAAATCACAAGTAAAACGTTATGCCTGTTGTCTGTTGTTAATGAGCAGTTTTCAACCCTTAAGGGGAAAAACACTAAGGCCTTTGTGTGCTTCATGCCACTCTAAGTCTGCCGGTTCCTGGCTTCTTTAAACTGATTCCTTTAGAAGGTTCTAGTGGGATGTCTTCCCAGAGCCTTGGGAATGTGCATGGATTCTGGAGAATGAAAAATAGTCTGGAACAATTTGGTATTGTAGAATTCAAATTTTTTTAAGAGGGTGGACTCATGTTAAATGTTCTCTCACACACACACCAAAATAAACAAACAAACAAAGAGACAAAAAAACTTTGGGAAATTAGGAATATGTCTATTATCTTGGTTTGTGTAATATCAGAGGGGTTCATCTGTGTCCAGACTCATCAAATTGTACACATTAATACACACAGCTCTCAGCAAAGAAGTATAATTGGAATATAGCTGTCAGAAATGGAAAAGCAGCCTGAATGCTGAGAAGTTTCCTGAAAATACTCAAGGCTAGAACATGCATCTTGAAATTTATAAGGCCTGACCTAGTAGAGTTATAAAAAAAAAAAAATTAGTTTCGGTAGGAAGATCTTTAAGTCTAGATTTTGTGATCTACATATAACTTGTATAATGCTTACAAGTTACTTAAGCTTGCTGTGTCTCAGTGTATTCATCTGGAAAATGGTGGAAACTCAAATTACCTCCTGAAAGACGGCAAAAAAATTTAAGGAGAGCATGTACTTAAAAATAGAAAAATCGGTAAGTATTTTACCATATACTTTCTTTATATTCTTTCATATCTTACTATTACCAGCCCCCTCAATCTTATTGCACCATAATGTCCAATAATTACCATTAAGTGTGCTAGTGCTTTCTAAGGCTGCTATCCAGCTGAAAAAAGATACACTTGATTGGGGGTAGACTTGGGTGGTAGAAAAAAAACTAAGAAAAATAAGTATGATTTTATGTCTGTGGAAATGGTATTATTTAGGGTCACAAATGGAAGGCTAATGGGTGACCTCTGAATGTGAGAGAATATTTCCCAGAGGATAGTTGCCAGTTGGTTCTTATCCTTACTTAGACAAGAACAGGAGGAAATTAGCTTAAATTTCATTTCGTTTAGAGTAATGGAAGCAGGCTATGAAATCTAATTCCCAAGAATCTCTTCTTCAAAATAACATAGAAACTTACTGCCCACCATGGTTTCAGGGCAGCTTTGACACTGAGTATGAGAAAATACTAGATGAAGCTTTAGTTCTCCATCTCCATAATCCTTTTCGAGGGAAGAAAACAAGCAATTACAAGCCTAGTATTCAACAGGTGTTCTCACTTGGATTCATTTAATCTTCACTGAAAATTATTTCTCCAGCTTTATGAGTGAAGATACAGGCAGTTAAGACTTTAGTTTGCCCACGGGCATCGAGCTTAAGGAAAGCACTTAGAGCACCCCTTTGTGTGCTGCATCAACTTATATTCACAAAGCCTTGCTCCCCCACACTTAGTTTTTATCTTTATCTTTAAAGGACATCATTGTTATTATTTAAGAAGGTTGAAAGACAAATACATTGCTAAAATAACTGGATTTTGTAGAGATATCTTGTATAAGACAAATATCTACACACACTACAAAATCTCATTTAACGGTGATAGCTAACACTTCAGAAAAGTACTATTATTAACCTGTTTACAAATGAAATCTGGGTCTTGAGGGAGTTGAGTTGCTTGTCCTGGACCACACACGGGGGAGGGGGATTGAGGAGCTAAGATCTTCACTCTGTGGGCAGCACTAGAAAGTACAGATGCTGTGAAGATTTGTGGTTTCATAGTTTGAGTTGATGTGGTATTTTCACATGCCCATAGGCAGCTGTTATAGAAACTTAATAATCACTAAATAATATCAGTAATAAGCTCAGTTAATTGTGTGTGTATTTAAAGATTAAAAAGTGGGCAATTTATGCCCCCAAAATAAAATGTCTCTGAACTTCTTATAAAAATAGCCAGCAGCCACAGATGTCTCTAGACATCCTGGACTCTTGGGCTTATGGGACACTCTGGTATGCTCTACAAAGGACTAGGTGGCCTCAGCATGTGTGCTGAGAGCCAGGTTGAAGGAAGAAGAAGGACTGTGAACTGTGAGCTAGGCATTTCCCCCCGGCCTACCAACAGACTGACTCCTAGGAGCAAGCATACCGGAGCCAAACCACAGGACATCCAAACTCCAATGCAGATTTTATTTTTCGTTTTCATCCAGTCATAGATATTTAAAAAGTGAAAGAGCCCACTGAGATCATGTGGTCCAAATCTTTATCTTACAGGCAAGGAACTGGGGATCAGGAAAGCTTAAGTACTTTATCTAAGGTCAGAAAGTTAATTGGTGATAGAGTTAGCAATAAATCATGGAAAGGCACCTTTCAAAGTCAATTCTGCTACCTTGTACTCTCGAGTGACTATAAGGACACCCATGTGACTGAACGGTTTCACAGGTTTGGGTACAGCAGGTGCAACCCAAGAAGACCTGGAAATGATTTTTCAACAGTTAGCTACTTAAATCAAGAATCTTTGAAATATGCTACTTTAAATAAAATCATTACTTACTGTTCAGAATGTTGTTCAAACTTCTTTCTCTCTGAAGTTACATTTGCAGCCTAGTATGTACCTAAGAATTTTTATCACTTATTTTTTAAAATAATTTTATTGAGAAACAAATAGCAATGAGACAAGTTCAAAACTGATTAATAGGGCAATTTCAATAATTAATACATTGAATATTGTGGTGTTCTTAGTGGTTATTCATAGTACAAGATGCAAACATGATATCCTGTCCACAAACACTATTAGT
>NDGN011443850.1:0-16293 GCA_002564285.1 Tympanoctomys barrerae
TTTTTTTTTGTATTTTAGGGAAGGGTCTACGGGGTGTTCAGAGTCTCACTACTAGATCAGACTCATAGCGATCTGCCTATTTACAACCTCCAAAGAGCTGGGACTATAGGCACGTGCCACCACGCCCAGTCTCAATTGCCATCTCAGCGTACCTCAGGGGTGGGACCAGCACAGCAGGCCCAGTGATGGGAACCCCCGGCCCCTGTTCCTGCTTGCAGGCCCTTTAATCCACTGTTTGGCCAGCCCATACCCTGTATCTTACTTGCAGTGGTCACAGAGTCCCATCCTAGACTGACAGCGTCCTTTCTAATTCCCTTACAAAACTGTAAGCTTCTGGACAGAAATTATTCAGCTTTACATCCTACACAGTGCTTTGCACATAGTAGGCACTCCGTGAATAGTTATTACATTGAATTGAAAGAACTTGAATCCCAGAATCATTCATTTTCATTTATTCATTCCGTGAATGGAATATATATGGCTGATTCAGGGATATATATGACTGTATCTTTCGTAGATTTCCCCAAAATACTTTTCAATTCATTTATATTTTCTGCTAGATCCATCACTTGGGATAATGAATTTCTTACCTTCACTGGCCACTGTGTAAAATTGCAAGTGCCTTTTCTCATCCCAAATGAGCTCAAGTTGCAAAGCAAGCCCACTTTCCTGTAGTCTCAGGATTTTGTGAATGAGCCTCTAGTCACCTTCTCTATACCACTTGGGATTTCCTTCACGACCTTAGCAACCTCGAGTCACTCAGCTTGCACTGCTAGGATGTTTCACATGCCCTGGATCTTCTCCAGGACAGGACTCGAGGGCGCAGCTGAGCCCTGCAGCTAGGACTGTCCAACAGATACCTCAAGCAATCTGTGCACCTCCGGTCTTTGATCTCTTATTCACAGTTCTCTTAGCTCTTGGCCAACAGCCTCAGGGAACTGTCTAAATGAAGAAGGATTTCCAGGTTCTTTGCCAGAACCCTGGCTGATCATGCAGAGTTGAGCACCAGAGAGGGAGTTTTGATGTGTTTATCACCAAAGGCATTGCCTTGCACTTGTCTATGTTTAATTGAGTCTGTAGCCTTTTGCCCTGAAATCTTCCTGCCAACTGGATCCATAAGGAAGTTGGAGAACAGCGTCTCCTGGCTGGTCCCCCACCACATAGACAGACGCACACCAAAGGCTATACCTTGGGCTGTGTGCCTGTGGCTGTTTTCTGGCACTCTGTGAAATATGAGTCTCTTCTATTTCTCTCTGGCTGTCTAATTGGACTCAAAACATGTAAGACTGTCTAAGCCTTCAAGGATCTTAGGGTAGGCTTGGGGAAAAAATAAGACATATTCTAGTACTATTAGCAGTAACATCTGCTTATTAAATATGCCCTACATGCCAGCTTCTTGATATATAGTCTTTATATTGAGCATTAAGTTTAAACTCTGCAACAACCCTGCAAGGTAATTATTTTAACTCCCTTCTACAGATAAAGACAGAAAGACCTGAAGAAGTTAAATAGCTTCCCCAAGACCATGTACTCAGTTTACGGAGCTAGAATTCAGACAAGCTGTGTCTTACTCCAAAACTGGTGTCCTTCAGCACTGCATTATATGGTCTCAACATATAAACATCAACATAATGTGGAAACCCACGGCTGAAAGCAGTAGTCATTGGACTATTCAGGTCTTTCAGAGGTTACCTGTCACTTGTCTCAATCTAATCTTTTCACATATGGGCTTAAATTGCTTTTCCTGATGGAAGCTTCTCCCAGCCCCTGTTACTCTGTTCTGTAACACCTGTCCTTGTCCCTTGAAGCCATTATTTAGCCAACTGTGCAATGTTTGTGGGTTTTTTGTTTGTTTCTTTTTTTTTTTTTTTTTTTTTTTTTTCTTGCTGGAAAGCAAGTCCCTGAGGGCAGGGACTGCAACACTTTGGTTCATTGTTATGTCCTAGTGCCTAACCTATAGTAGGTACTCATTAAACCTGTCTTCCTCAGAATGGTTCACACTGGGAGCTCCTTGAGCTTTCATACTCTCTCTTCTCTCCTGCTAGAATTGCCCAGGCCAGGGTCCCCTGACAGGTCCCCTTTGTCTCAGAAACTTCCTCTGTGGCACTGATGCCAGTGGCCATCCTCAGCCTTCAGTCCTTAGGCTCTCCCAGAACTCAGATTCACACTTTCACACTGTTTTGAAGACACAGGGTTTCTGCTCCACCCTAGCAGGGCAGGTGCTGACAGGAGCAGCCCACAGCTGGGATACCAGGTTTCCCTTTGCTAAGCTTTTTCCTGGGAATGATTTAAGGCCCTGAACAGATAAGTGAAGAGCAAACCCGCAATGAAGTCAGCACTCTGCTTATTAAGTGGAAAAAGCTGTGCTCGGCTTATTGAAATGTTCATTAGACAGATATATAGAGATGAGAAGGAGGAGGGTGGGCAGGCTGCACCACTGGAGCGGATAGGACCAGCTCAAGTGGGCCAGGCGGGAGGTCTCAGGGGAGGTTTGAGGCTGGCCCAGAAGGAGGGTCACTGGAGCACGAGGGTAGTTCATATCAGAGGGGGCACAGCTCTGACTCATGGGTGCTAGAGCAGAAGGAAGAGGCAGCCTGGTTCCAGGGAGCTTTGCCAGTAGAGGCTGCTGGCTCTTGGGGCAGTGGGTGGAGGGGACTTTGGCCCTTTGGGGTCAGGGCATCTGGGCCCACTTCTGCATACCAGTGCCACTCTCTTTATTCTAGGGGCAGAACTTTTGCAGAACTGTGACCCAGTACATTTGCCCACTATGTTGCCAGAAAGAAAGGCCTTGTGCAAAGGAGCCACCCTGTGACTTCCTCCATGCCCTGCCTACCACTCTGTGAACACTGAGTGCCTCCAGAAAGGCTTTTTGGGGGTGGAACTGAGGTTCTCCCCAGCCCAGGCAGAGCACA
This sequence comes from Tympanoctomys barrerae, assembly GCA_002564285.1. NCBI lineage: Eukaryota > Metazoa > Chordata > Mammalia > Rodentia > Octodontidae > Tympanoctomys > Tympanoctomys barrerae. The sequence continues at coordinate 2,913 of NDGN011443850.1, forward strand.
GCACAGCTCCTTCAGCACTCTCCCAGCCTTTTGGCCTGTGGGGATCATCCCTATGGCCTCAGCAAGATGGAACTTCAGAATAGAGTGGCCTTGAAAAAGGCTGTACTGCTAGATGACAATATCATCCCCTGAGAGATGCCAAGGACTGCTGAGAGGAAGTATGTCCAGATAAACCCATGTCCCCGGCACTAACATAAAGCCTGGCCCCAAGCAGTGATTCTTAGATGCAAAGTTTAATTGGTAGCTGACTAAATGGGTGAAGGTTCTGCTCCTCTCTCCATTCAGATATTGGAAGGGAACAAATCATAATTTGTCCACTGGAGAGGCAGATGTCATTTCCCAAACAGCAGAAAGAGCCTCAAGATATTCCAGCATCTCTAGATTCTTTCTGACTCCATCAGTTTGTTTCCTGGGGTGAAGAGGTGGTGATGACTAATTGGATAAGAGAAAGGATCCTGGCAGGAATGCACATGAACAGAACAATAGGGACAGTCTCTCGCATTTCTGCATACTTTCACAGGCAGCAGCAATCTTCTTTATCTGTCCTCCATTTATTGATCCAGTTGTTGGGCTTCTGTCACCTGTCAAGTACTGTACAAGCACTGAGGTCACCTCACTGAGTGAGACCACACTGTTCCTTACTGTTGTGTAGCTATACCCTTGTGGGATATGAAGACCATAATAATTCATCATTAATTATTTTTTAAATGCATTTATTTATTTCTGGCCAGCTCAGTCCTTCCTGAGGGTGGGGCTGGCACAGCATGTGGTGCCAGGGATCGAACTATGTTCCCTGCGCCTGCCTAAGCTTGCCTAAGCAGGTGCTTTAGATCTCTGAGCTATCTCACTGGCCCTTCATTAATTATTTTGTTCAGAAAACAGTGATGCCAAACTGGACTCCTGGAGTTGGAGAAATGAATCAGACATGAATCCTGCCCTAGAGGAGTTTACAGTCTGAGGTATATAAACAAATAAATAGATGATTGTAAAACAGGGTGCTAAACGTACTGAGCAAACCTAGTGGAGAGTAGGGAAGGTTTCCTGGAGATATTTGATTGTGTCTTTAAAGAAGAATGTCTAATGACCAAGCAAGCATTCAGAGAGAAAGAATTTCTAGCCAGAAAGATATGGATTTGAGGGGAAATTAAAATAGTTCCATTACAGGAAAATGGTGCAAAGGGGTATTAAAGGGCTAGGCTGGTCCCAGATCCTGGAGGAATTTTTATGCTGTGCTTAGTAGTTGAGCCCATTCTGAAGCAAATGGAGGTCACTGAAAGGAAGGATCTTGATAAAGTGTGGAGGAGGAATCATCCAGAGGGTCCAACTACATGCAGGAGTCACTTGGGAGCCATCTCAGTGACTGATGTGGTTTGTCCTCCAGAGGTTTGTATACTAGAAGCTTGGTCCTCAGTGTAACAATATAATATTAAGAGCTGGAGAATCTTTAAGGACTGGAGTTTAGTGGAAAGGAATGAGGTCACTGGGGTGTTGCCGTCAGAAAGGATCAATGCTGGGCCTGTAGAGTTGGTTCCTGTGCCCCCTTTCCCCCCCACCCCCGTGAGCTGTTTAGCAACCCCACCTCATGTGTTTAGCTCCTTCTGTAAAGGACCATTTCTCTTTTTGTTTCTCCACCATGTTGCAGCACAACCAGAGGACCAAGTCTGTACAGTTCAGACCTTCTTGACATCAGAATCATGAGCCAATAAGCCTTTTTCTAATAAACCATAAAACTTAGGTATTTTATATTGCAACAGAAAACAGGTTGATGTAACAGCCATTGTTAATTTCCTATCATCTTGTTTTGTTTTCATTTTTAGTGGTTTTTGGTTTTTATTTTTTTCTCTTTAAAAAAAGGAATTTTCTAGAATACATTTAAAAAGAACACAGGCTGATACAGTGGTCTATGTGAGAGATGGTATCATCTGCCTAGGGCGGTGCACTGGAAAGGAGGGTGTGGGAATACATCAGATGGCTTAGCCAGCGGTTTGAACAGGGCTTAGTGTTTGCTAGACACAGGAAGTAAACAAGTAGGGGAGCAGTCCATTTCACAAGTGGGGGAACAGGCATAGTAGCACTTTAAAGGGGTGGGGGGCAGCAAGCAGTGTGGAAGTTCAGGGCCCTGCAGAGAGCCCTGCTTAAAGCCTCAAGGCAGTCCTGCCTCTGATGCTGAGGCTGCTGACACCTGCTCCCAGGCCTTGATGACTCCATTTCCCAGCCCCCTCCCCTGCCTCACTGACTTTGGAGGTGATTAGTAATAAAACTTTAACAAGCATCCATAGGTGCGTCTCCCTGTCACTTTTATGAGGCCATTTCCCGAGCAAAGATATAGGAGTGCCTTCAGTCTCTCCTCACCACGCTGCTGCCACTGTGTCAGTCTCAGCTTCATCCTCAGCAAGTCCCATACAACTGCAACGGTGAGGTGCCAGAGCTCCACTTGCCCAAAGAAGCACCAGAAAGCAAGCAAATATACTCCCAAGACTCTTTGGAAATTGTTACTGGCAAGCCTGGAGTCCTTTTCACTGCTTGGGTCATTGTAAATCAGAGGGAGCCTCCTTTCTCCTATCATCCCATTGCCTACTCCCGTCCCCTTCCATCCTCTCCTAGAGTTGCTTTCCAGATTCATTTGTCTGTGTGTATTTCTCCAATGCCATCACAGCTGAATGTTGTGGACCCACTTAACATTCACACTTGCTCCCTGCTCTTGGGGCTCTGATGAACTGAACAGGGCTGGGAACAACAGACTGCCAAGTAACCAAAACACATCATGATCAAAACTCTCATGCCTGGGGCCAGGGAGATGGCTCAGTAGAATAAGTGCTTGCCTGGGTAATGCAAGAGCCCGGTTCCTCTGAGGAAAAAAAAAAAAAAAAAATCTCATGTCTTTGTGAATTGCGATGGTGGGAACTAAGCATGAAGTACTTCATGAGGCCAGAGGTATTGAGGAGAGAGTGGGGACTATTTCTCTAAGGCAACATATTGAATAAGGAGTTCTGTGAACTGGCGTGGAGGTAAGGCAGCCCCTTCTTCCCTGGCAAGATCCTGCATCCTCAGGGGGCAAGGACAAATTGTACTTTGCAAGCTAAGTGTCCTTAACTGGGCCAAGCTGAGGCTGAAGCAGGGCACCCCAAGTACTCGACCTCTGCTGCGGGAGATGGCTGCACCTGCACGTTGATGCTGGCAGCCAGGGGAACTGGGGATTCTGAGCCTTCCTTCCTTGGCTCTGATGGTGCCTGTTTCAAGGTCACTCAGGGAAGTGGGACCAGGTGAACAGGAAGAGGAGGTGCTGCTGCATTCAATGCTATTGACCCCTCCCTCATTCCTGAAATTCTCTGGGACACTGTTGTTTCCTGTATATGACATAATGTGAAGACCTTAGAGTTAGACAGACGTGGTTGTAAATCTGAGCTCCCAAATGTCAATTCCCGTATGGAAGTTACTTTCTGCGAACCTCTTTCTCCATCCAAACAATAGAGATAATAATATCCAGTCTGGCACAGTGCAGCACACCTATAATCCCTCACACAGGAGGCTGAACAGGAGGATGACAAGTTGAAGCCTAGCCTGGGCAACTCAGGAAGACCACCTCAAAATGAAAATTAAAAAGGGCTGAGATGTAGCTCAGTTCCAAATCCTTGGGTTCAAACCCAGTATCACACCAAAATGAAAGAAAGAGCTTCAAAAGCTTGTTAAGAATCTCAAATGAGGGGCTGGGGAGATGGCTCAGTGGAATAAGTGCTTCCCTAGCAAGCACAAGGGTCTGATTTCAATCCCTGGTTCCGCAAAAAATAAAAATAAAAATAAATCTCAAATGAAATGAACTGGCATTGTGGCACATGAGAGGCTGAGGCAGCTGAGGCAGGCTGAGGTAGGAGGATCACATGAGTTTGATGCCAGCCCGGACTGCCTAATGAGACCCTGTCTTTAAAAAAAGAACCTCAAATGAAGCATGAGGGCCAGGGGACAGCCTTGGCAGGAAGCTGACTAGCTTTGGTTCCTTTCTTCTTCCAATGCCAGAGTGCTCATTCGGGTGTCCTCACTTCTGTAAACCTCTCAGTGACTCCAGGCTGATACCACCAGTAACTGCATTGTCTTTTCAAATCTGGCTCCCAGGCTGGAGCCCCACATCCATAGCAGCCAACTAGATCCTGTCCAGTTCAACACTTACTAGATACTCATCATGTGGAGCTTGGCTGGGCCCTGTGGATTTAGAACTGGCATCTGCCTTCAAGAATTTATAATTTCTAGAGTTTTCTCTCCGCTCTCCATCTTCTCTATGAAGTTAAAATTGAGGTCATCTGCTAAGAGTTTGAGGAGTAAAGAATGAATACAGAGGATGTTAATTGTTAAAAATAGCTGTAAGGGAAATATTTCTCCAATTCTTCCCTCCTTTCCACCCTGTTCAGATCACCACTTGCCTCATCAGTTGTACAACCTCCTTCCCCGGGGGGTTTCAACCTCGGCTGATCACTGGACTCCCCATGTTGGGTAGGGGTTGGCTGAATCACTGCCCAGAGATACTTTCTTACTTAACCTTAGTGTGATCTGGGCATCAGCAATTTTAAAGCTCACCATTATGCAGTCAAGGGTAAGAACCATTTGTTCTACACACCAGACATAGTCACAGTGAGCTTCATAAACCACAATCCTGGTCCAGTTGTCTCCTTTCTTACCTACCCTATGGATTAGAAATTAATCCAGAACAAGGGCTTGTGGGAATCAACTCTGTGTCCCTAGCACCTAGGCTGGTAGAAAGTGCTTGGTCAGCATTCTGCAATCTACAGACTGACAGACTTTGGTCCTGTGCCCAGGAATACGTGGGTAAATTATAGCAGTTTGCCACAGGGCCAAGAGAATAAGGTTGGGTACAGACCTGGAAGCTTGGGGAGAAAGCAGAAAAGGAAGGAGGGCGAGAGGGAGTGAAAAGAGAAGCCCAGAGAGGTCAGAAAGGCAGAGTTTCCTGCAAAGTGAATTATCAGAGGGACCACCACGGGTCGGGCAAGCACCTCAGCCTAGGAGTAATGGAGTTAGGGAGCAAGGCCTAGGCAGAGTCAGAGCGAGAGCAATGGGAGCCACTTAATCTGCCCCCAGGAACTGCAGGCTGGGGACAGGCAGGCAAGAGGCAGCCAGCCCATTCCTCAGCGGCTAATGCCCCCAACTAACACAATTACCCCTTCCCTCTCCCTGGGTCCAGGCAAGGGGGAGGTTGTGTGGAGGGCAAGCATGCCCCGAAGCTGGGGAAGGGGGGTGGCTGAAAATCCAATGAGGAGTTCAGCCACCTCCACTCGAGCTTCCCATGTTAGCTAGAAGAGCTTCCAAGAGGCTGGGCAGGGCTAGAAAGAGGTTCTTTTGGGAGGTCCCTGAGGCCCCCTGCCCTACCTCCCTGGTCCCCATGGGACCAGACCCCAGCCACTCCCCTCCTGGCCTTGCAACTCCATCCACCCGGCCTCCAGCCTTACCTCTTGTCTGGGGCCAATTTTCTAGACTCACATTCCACCTGGGGCTGGTCCCCTCACTGCTTCTCACTGCCCAGCTCACAGCCTCTTGCCCTCCCTCTCTGTTCCACATTGATATAAATGGAGGCTTTGGCTGCCTTTAAATAGTCCGATCTATCAGAGGGGCGCACGCTGCCCATAAATCTGCCGGGGGCTGATGGCTCCCTAAGTGGACTGATAGGAGCTATTTCCGGCAAGGTGTTCAGTTACGCTTCCCCTCCTGCCCCTCCCCCTGACTTGCCCTTCCCCAGGGGCAAGGACCCTTTTTGTCATCTGGTAATTGGCATTTTTTCACTTGCACTTGGTCCTACAGAGGGAGAGCAGCGCCCAGCCGGTCCCTAACCAGATTAGCATTGGCTTTCAGAGCAAGCCCCTCTGGAGGCAACCTTCCAGTTCAAGAGATCAAGATCGAGCTGTTGGCTCAACAAGGAAGGGGCTGAGGTGGGCAGCACCGGCCCAGGGGAGCCCAGACTAAGTGTGGAGGGAGGGAATAAATGAAGTCCTCAGCCACTCTCTTGCTGTGCCTGCCAGTGTCCAAGGCCCTAACTTATGAAGCACTGAAGAGACCAAAAGGTAGACTGAGTTGGAAACAGCTACCTTCCCCTCCCTATCAGGACTGTCTTGTGCTAGCCTTGAGTTTTCTTTCTCTAGCAATGACCTAATACTGAATGGTAGATAGGAATCTGAGACCGGAAAGGGGATTCTCTAGACAAGCAATGTGTCTCTGAAACAGAAGCTGGAGAAGTCTCAGGGCCAGCTGCTATATACAGGGGGTCTGCTCCAGGAACCCGTACATCTTCCTAATCTGGAAGGCAGCTGTTAATGGATAGATTTCCTTGAGGGAGGGGCAAAAGGCCTCTGGAGCCTGGAGCTTTCTTGGGGAGGCACAGAGATACCCTTGGAGGTCACCCCAGTGACCTCTGGTCAAGAGGTCACCATGGCCACTTAGAGATCATCACTAACGTAGCTATATTACCCATCTCACCACCTTTGCTTCTGAAGGGCAGAAAGCTGAGCCAGCCTAGTTACATAGATACAGGCCTTTGCCCTGGAATATTCTTGATACATTTTTTTGTATCTAAAGAGAAAGGAAAACTAGAGATGATAAAGACCAGAGATGAGCTGCTGGAGAATTATTCCTAGAGTGTATCTACAAAGCACTTGTCAGGCTTCTCTCCTGAAATCTGGCTCTTGAGAGGGAATTGAGGGGATGGGTCAGTGTTCCTCATCAGTGTCAGGAGATGAAACATTCCTGCTTACGGGCTCTGGTTGGGAAGCAGGAAGAATCCAATCAGAAGGCTTGGGAGAGTGATATTTGAGCTATACACAATTCTTAGATTACAGTGACTTCAGTTCTGACCAGCTATTGGGGATTAGGACTTTGCAAGAGGGTGAGGGGAAGGCAGGGTGTGAGATTTCCTGCCGTGTGGGATGCTGGGTCAGATACCACAGTTGGCCATGTAACCCCTAGCCAGTAAGTACCTCAGAACTGGAGCCACTGTAACCTTGTTGCTCCAGGGAAGAGGGTGAGCATTAACAGCAATAACAGGCTGAAAAGCCCTATGGATGACATCAGGGATGCCCAGAAGCATGGAGGCTGTTAAGGGCGTCAAGGGCCTTCTCAAGTGATCCTTCAGGTGACATGGAGCACATCTACCCTGTTTGTGGGGAAGGTTTCAGGGAAACAGCTTTTATTTAGAAGCAAACCTAAGAGACATGGGAGTGGCCACAAAAATCAGGGGTAGCTTCAAAGAGCATAGGCAGTTCCTTCACTCCCCTTTCTCTTCATTCATTCATTCATTTGCTCATTCAGCACATTGTCACCATCATTCATTGCATGACATATTCTATGCTGCTGAGTGAAGGCTGGGAGAATAACCAGGCCCAGTTCCCACCCTCAGGTAGCTCTCTTCTCCTGGAGAGAACTAGGCTTGTGAACAGATGATAACACCCAGAGTAAGGTGCCCTGCAGAGCCCAGAGATCACAGCCAAAAACCAGCCTGCAACACCACTCCCTCCCTAAAGTCAAGACTCCCCCAGTGATGCCAACTGTCTGACCCAGATTCCATGGATTCCACTTGTCTGCAGCTGAACTTTGTCATCATGACTCCAAGTCCTTTCACTCTTCGGTGTGCCTACCTCAGAGAACTGGCATTACCCCACCAGAGCCAGAATGCCAGTTCTCCTTCAACCTCCCTATCCCACTAGTGACCATCCAGAGTGTCCCTTCTAACAGTGTCCATTCCACTGTGGCACTCTGCTGAGTCACTCCTTGAGGGACCATTCCTCTCAGGCAGGGGAAACCCTACTGGGACCACACAGCCTGGCCCCTCTCTTACACCCACCTCTCTGTCTCACCTTCCCTCTACTGCAGTCACACTCACTGCCTGAGAGTTGCTAATAATAATAATACATACTATGTAATAACATTAACATACTATGAAATAACAATAACATTCTAATAATAGTAACAAACACATACTATGAAACAGGCAGGTGTTGCTTATATGTTTTATTTCATATAGATATTTGTCTACATGTTCTTGTCCCATCTATGATTTTTGGAACACTAAACGTAGCTTCATTCCTTCTAGACAAATTCTTCTTTGTAACCCTAGTGCCCTCTGCCTAGCACATGGTAGGTGTATATTTCATGTCTGCTGAATAAATAAAAGAGCAAATACCAAATGGCAAATCCCTGCATGAAGAAAGACTCTAGAGAAAGGCACTAATCCCATCCACATGCAGAGTTCAGTAGGTGTTTCTCTGTAGCCCTTCTGAAGCACTGTCCAGACCAGTGACAGGCCTCAATGCAAGAAACCAAGGCCAGTGAGCCCACGTGGGTTCCCCAGCTTGGGGGGCTGGCTTTGGCATCATCTGGGGCTAAGAGGGATGAAGCTATAGCCCAGGACAGGAGGAGACTGCAGCCCTCAGGAGAGACCTGGAAGTGGCCCAAGTTGGAGCCTTGTGGAAGGCCGCTGGGCTGAGTCCCCTGATTTGCCACCAATGTCCTGGCTGGGTCACATAACTCACTTCCTATTTCCATTATTTTCCACTCATTTATGGGATGAGACAGAGGTTCCTATATGAGTATTATAGGGTGCTGCGAAGACAATGGGTTCGTACTGGCCAGGTGTGGAAGCTCTGGAGAGGAGCCTGGCTTTGGTCTTCTTGGCAGTGTTGTTTCTAGGTAGAAAAGTTGATATCAGAACTTAGTCTACGTCAAAACTTGGGACCAAAACTTTTTTCCAGCTCTCTAGACAGACTTTCAGGCTTCTGGAAAATTGATGAAGGAGAAAGATTTTATTTGTGGGCAGTTTGAAGTGCACAGAGCTAAAGATGGGTTGAATGTGGCAAAGGTGTCATCTCCCCAAGGGAGATTCCGGAAAGGAGCTTTTGTCTGTTTTTAGACGAGCCTGTCTCCCCGCCCCACGATCCCCAAAAATTATTATAAAGAATTATTGCCATTAGTACGTCTTTCCTACTGAAAGGAGAAAATCGCCTCATTCATAATTTATACCCTCAATTACTATTAATAAAGAAATATTTCAGCAGAAAATCGCCTGGGAAAATTACACGTAACATTGCATTAACATTCTATTTGAACATTTTCATCACATTTGTTATAGAGTTAATAAGAGGGATACGGTCCCCTGACTTCTTCATGAAATTATGGGCTGACGATGATAGTTTAATCTTTTAGACTTTATATAATATATTCACTTTACTAATTGAGCTATCCAAGGAGCAGTTAGAGATGTTCTTAAACGTGGAGACAGAGGAATCAGGGCCATGACTTTGCTGTTGGAGGCAGTGCCTGTGGGGTGGGGCTGTGCACTGTCTTAGGCCCTGGACAGCCTAGGACCCAGGGTCTTTGCACTACTCGGTGAGGCCACAGCTGCCCAGGCCTGCTGCAAAGGTGTGTGCTGCTGCTGAGAAGGCAGAGAAAGGGAACCAGGAGGCCTGGAGAAGTGAGATAGGGAGACTGTAGGGCATTTCTTTCTAGACTACTCTTTCACTAAGCTGCTCTGGCGGCTGGAACATAGGGTTTTAATAGTCTAAAAGGGGTAGCAGACCCATGATGCAAATTTGTGGGATTACCCTGGATGGTGGCAGCAGATACCAAGAGGGCCAGGAGACTGAGGTCTTTGGAATAATCTGAGAAGGCCTCTAGAGACAGATGCTGGAGAAGCCAGTGCCCCTAAGGGCCTTCCCAGCACAGAAGAAGAAATTGCTATTTGTTTCCCTCCTATGTCTTAATGAAAATGATGGGATATATTTTGGGTAACAGAAAGGAAAACAGAACAAAGCTAGAGACAGCCATTTGTCACTGTTTTAGTCAATGTACATTTCCATCCATTGTCTCAGTGGACAGCCCAGCAGTGCTGGGAAGCAGACCTAGTCAGGTTCAGATCCCAATGTTGACTCACCTCAAATGTCACCTTCACAGGGGCTTTTCTTACACATCCATCTATTGTCACTTTCTACAACAGTGCCAAGCTTGATTTTTTTCACAACATCTATCACTTCTTTAAAATACAGGTTCCCCCTCCCCCACTGGAATTGAAGCACTCTGTCAGCCCCACACAACACTGCCTGGCCAGCACTTAGGACAGGGACTGTATACAGTGGACACTCCATCTACATTAGCTGGATTAATGGAAGTGAAGGGCAGAGTGTACCTGACACAATACAGTTATAAGGAAGTGTCAGGGGGCTGGGGAGATGGCTCAGTGGAATAAGCGCTTCCCTGGCAAGCACAAGGGTCTGAGTTCAATCCCCGGTTCCACCAAAAAAAAAAAAAAAAAAGGAAGTGTCCTCCTTTTTCATTTGTTTGTTTTTTGTACCAGATATTGAGTACAGGAACCACTGAGCTACATTCCCAGCCATACACACACACACACACACACACACACACACACGCACGCACACGCACACACACATCTTTTTTAAATTTTGGGACAGGGTCTCACTAAGTTGTCCTGAAGCCTGTAATCCTCCTGCCTCAGACTTCCAAGTAGCTGGAATTGCAGATGAGCAACCACCACAATCTGTTCTCCTCTTTTATAATTCACCTCCAGGTCTGGGCACCTGTTTTACCTTACTGACCTGCTAAGTCAGCAAGTGGGAAGCCAGTCAGGCTTCTTACTCGTGTTCACTGCTTAGATGGTATGCAAGCTGCCCACACCCCTTACCTGTGCAATTGTAATAGTTACCCTGCTTCTTTTCTTAACCTCCAACAAACTAGTCTCCATGCTGCAACTAAAGTAATCCTTTAAAACATAAAGCAGATTCTATGACTCCCCTGCTCTAATTTTTCCAAGCCCTCTTATCACACATAGAATGAAATCCAGGATCTTTATCTTGGCCAACAGCACCCCATGGGCTGGCCCCTCATGTCCTACCCACCTTGTCCCATCTCCTGCTGCTTTCTCCCATGTCCTACACTGTAGCCACACTGGCGTTGCTGCTTCTTGACTAAGCAGACCTTCGGACATATTTCCTCTACCTAAAACACTCCTTGTAATTCCAATGATCCTTTCCCCACTTCAGTTCAGTTATCTTGTCAGAAAGCCCTTCCCGGACCACTGCTGGCCTGCTCAGCAGCCTCTCTGCTTCCTTCTTTTCCATTGCACCTGCTCCTTCCTGGGATGCTACTGTACCTTCACCTGTTGGTTGTCTGCTTTCAGCTGTAGAAGGTAAATCCCATGTTCGCTGATATTTCCAGCACCTGGAAAAGTATTTGGAGCATAGTAAGTATTCAATAAATATATTGAATGAGTGGACAAATTCTTGCTCCATTTTTCTCTGTATACACTACAGTGTATTTATCAATCTCAGCCTCTCTCATGTAAAGCCTTCTCCAACATGCCAGTGGTTTCTAAATCTTAACTTTAATCCAACCAAACTCCTGAACTTCCAGCTACTTACCAGATGTCTCCCACGAAGATATCTAAAGTGCAATCCACCTAAAAGGAACATGTACATTTGCTTCTCTCCTTTAGTTTCCATTTCATTAAATGGCATCACAATCTTTGATGCCCAATGCACAATCCTGGGATTATTTTTTGATTACTCTTTCCTTCTTAGCCCTATACCAAATTAACCTCTAAATTCTGTTAATTGTGCCTCACACAAGTGTCAGGTTAATCCACCTCTCTACATTTCCAAGGCTCTTACCTACTCCAGATCATGGTCATCATGTTTCACCAAATTACAGCCTCAGCCTCCAGCTGGTCTCCCTGCCTCCAGTCTCCTTTCCTCTAATCCCTTCCCCTACAGGGTGTTTTATGGTTTGTCTAAAACATAAATCTTGGAATCAGAGACAATATCCAGGCTTCTAGCTTGAAGAATTAGATGATAATGATTCTTATCACATTAAAAGGAAAAGGAGGCAGTCTGGGGACATGTGACATTTGACTGCCTTTGTGGCATTTTTTTTTTTTTAACACAGTTGTCTCCTCCTACCAGGCAGCAGAAATCATATCATTCATCTTTGTATCCTCTGTGTCCTCAGCACCCTGCACAGTGCCTGGCACAGAGCAGGTGCTCATGAGTGTTTATTACTTGCGGTTGCATCCTGAAATTCACTGAGGAAGTGACATTTTTTAAAATCCATGCTTCAATAGTACCCTGACCCTGCTATTATATTTATCATCCTGTGCTGTAATTCCTGTTTACTGGTATCACTCCTCACTAAACAATAAGCCTCTCTTTCACAGCTGACCTGTCCCTGATGTGCTGCAATATCCTATTTACTGGTCCTTCTACCTCCTCCTAGCACATCAGCCTCCATAGCATCAAAACCCTGTTTCCCAAGCAGATGACCTCTGGACCAGACACTTCTCAATCTTCTTGGTGTCTGTACCTTATGGGTAGATTATGATCTCAGCCATCAGCTACTACCAGTAAGGATTTGAGTCACCATCCTCCTCTACAACCATTGCTAATCAGCTAAGAGAAATGTTTCCCTGTTGAATCTTGTTTTGTCACTTTGCTTGGGGAGAATTGTCCAGGAAGAATGATTTGAGGAATTCAGTATGTGAAAGGAAGGTTCCTACAGTAAAAACCATGTTTGGCGAAGTGGACAAAGGCATGAAGCCTTGAAAGAGGAGTTTTCTAGGTTCTCAAGGAAGAAAGCACATAGGAGAGGACATGAAAGAAAGCTGAAAAGACAGACAGGCGGGAAAACATAGGAGGGAATGGGGAAGCTTATAATATAAGTACAATATGATATATATCATGTTTATTAGAATATGTAAAAAAACTTATTAATTGAATATCTAAAATATTCTAGGCTATGTTTCAGGTGATTGTAAAGCATAACCTTGTTTATCCCTCACTAGAATTCTATAAGTTAGATGCTGAGGAATTTGAACGTCATGTTGTCTATCTTGAGGACAGTAGAATCCATGGAAGGTTTGGTATGGGGAGGTGCATGGTCAGAAGGCCTAGGACCTGCATGTGTCAAGTTCAGGACAACTGAGAAGTCATTACTGAGCTATCAGTCCTTGGGAACACCAGATCAAGGGCAGGAAGAAAGCAGTATCCTCAGAAGGAAATTGAAGGTGGATATTGTGGACAGCAGATCTGAACCAGTATCAGGAGTAAGTCTGAAAAGAGATCAAAGGAGTTCATAGTGAATGGGCTGGGCTCAAGGAATTTACATCCACAGACAGTAGATGTAAGGGTTCAATACTCCCAAAAGAGCACAGGGCAGAGATAAAAATTTAGAATCAACAGGTAGCAGTTGAGCCCATGGGAACATGTCCCCATTAGTTGACTCCCAGTTACTCTATAGATCATCAAGCTTTGAATTGCTTGCCCTCAAGATGTGTTTCCTGCAGCCAGTAAGTACACCCTCTCACACCCCTTCACCCCCCCCCCCC
>NDGN011443852.1:0-11555 GCA_002564285.1 Tympanoctomys barrerae
AATAGAAATTAGTAGTACAAGTATCTTAGTTATCTTGCATATATATCACATTCCTTCATTTAAAATTAAGTACTAGATGCAGGAAGGAGTCTTGTCCAACAAAAACATTGGTTTGAAATTAATCCCAAAGAATAGGGGCTATCAAGAAGGCACAGACCAGATTAAATCCAGGGAGCAGAGCAAATGTATGTTTAGAGGAGACCTAAGAATAGTTACTAAATAGGAAAAAAACCAAAACTTTCAAATGAGTGACTCAAACAAGTTACTTGGTTTAGTAAAAATGAGTTCATAGAAATTAATTGAAATAAAAATTTGTTACATAGAAATTAGCAGTGATATGAAGTAAGCTAAAGCTGGAAACATCAGTTAGACTTAAAAATTATGGGTATGTCACAATAAAAGAGACACTGAAGTGAAGTTACAAAGAGTCTCTTTTGGTGGGGAGTTTGAAAGGTGTTAGATGCCACTAAAAGTAACATGGCTGTCAGCCTGTAAAACCTTCCTAATGGATAGTGGGGACGTCAGCTAAAGTAATCTGAGTACTCTTATTTATTAACAAGTCTGAGTAGAAATTAGAGGCTAATGACTTCTTTATAGCTCTCTAGTTCAAACATTAATAAAATCAATTATTTCTATGTCTGAAACAAATTAAATTAAGGTGAAACAACTACTGAGTACCTTTTGAAAAGCAAATCATTGAGAACTGTTCCATGATTATAGCACATATGTTAGAAAATCTGCCTGATGAGATAGGTTTTATTGAAATATAAGAAACATTTACTCACATTCAGGCAAAATGGATAGACAGAGTGAGTGATCCGAGCACATAGGGAAAAACAAGAGAAGAAGAGGGACGTGAGAGCTGGGACATGGGCACAGGCCGAGGGTGGGTCGCGCTGAGGGTTAGTGCTCTGCTTCTCAACAGCGTGCGCCTCTGGACGGCATGTTTTTGTTCATTTTCACCTTGCTACTGACATCTGACTGGAGGAATATGTGTAAAACCTCACACCTAAATTAGTCAGAAAGTCATATGTACTGGGGAAATAAACTTCAGGATTATTGGAAGTTCAACATACACAAATTCAAGTCCAAGCATAAAAACATGACAATGAATAAGAGTATTCTATAGACAAATACATGTAATTTCGTATTTCCAGATTGTCCATTCTATACTAAAAACTTACTTTCCTCCTCTCACCTCGTCTACATTCTTTTGCAGCAAGCTTTTCCTGCTGTTTTGAAGCTAATTATATATATATATATATATATGTATCATGTTGTAATAGGATAGGCTTGATATCTTTAGGCAATTATACATATTGTATTATGGACCCTATTGAATGCTGATATGCTAGACTCTAAGTAGATTAAGTGGTAAATTTAATTAAAGACATCATATTTCAGTTTTGAAATTTATTTTCTGAGTGATTCTTGGTTCCTGTTTCTCATTCACCCTTACAATTCTACTCTAGATTCTGTGGTTTCAAAAATAAGGAATGAGAAGAATTGAATCTGAAGATCTTGGTGCTCAAAGCTTCTAACGTCTGTGTAGACCAAAGCGTCTGTTAGGAAAAGTGCACGCCAGCAACCCAAAGGCTGAACTGTCAGCAATGTCCAGGGGTAGCTTGAGAATTCTGACCTGAAGGAAATCCTGTTCCTTTGTGTTTATGGTTGACTCAGTCTTATATTTCAACTCTTCTACCCGGACTGTACACACATTCCTTTATTCATCCATTTTACTCTTATCCCCTTTTGAATATTATTCTATCACTAATTGTTTTAAATATTCATTTCACTTCCCTAAGTAGTCTTTTCCCCAAGGAGAACAGAAATTCTCAAAAGATTTGGGAAGGATATTCATAAAGATTCTGACAGCTATATTGTTGATCTTTCCCAAATATCTACAGGTTGAAAAAATAACCAGATGGAAAATGAAGCAAGAAGAGCATCATTTCCTTTCTCTTTCACCTCCTGCACCTAGAGTGGAGGTACCTACAGGAAAAGATGATCACAGATCTTTTTATTTTATATGTGTTGTACACTCAGTAGTTATTTTGCCTAATTTAAAATCCTTCAGGCACAGAAATAAAAGCAAAGAGGTGTGTACTTCAACACTATTGCTGTGCTAGAATAAAATATCTTGTAAAAAAATTAAGTGAAAAGACAGTTTGAAAAAAGGACATGCTTACATATGAAAGGTTCTTTGGAGAGTGTTTTATTTGAAGTCCCTCATTTTAATTGAGAGACCTGTGCTTTTATTAGTGTTTTATTCTTTTTATTGACAAAATCAACTATTTTCTGTATCAAGCACACAAATTAAAACTTTTCTATTAAATAGGTTTTCAAAATTTCATCCTATTTGTTATTTAGTTATTTGTAAATTTTGGTAAGTTATATTTTTATATTGTCAAATGTTTCTTTTTCTCCATATTTTCTATTTTGGGCATGATACTCTGATTAACTTCTCACCAATTTAATACAATTGCTCCTTAGTTGCATTTATTTTCTTTTGCTTTTTCTTTCTCCTTCTTCGTCTCCTCTTTACATTTAGCTGTTAAGAGCATCTGAAATCTATTTTGCTACATAGCATGAAAAATGCCAGTCTGATGATTTTTTATATAATTTTTTCTTCATTTATCAAGTAGTCCTTTCTTTTCTTCATAACTAGAAAAATCATATGTTTCATATATTGCCCACACAAACATAAACCACATAAATAAAACTTTTTTAGTACATTGTATACTTTTGGTTGATATTTTAGGATAATTCTTGAAGAATAAATCAAGGAATTAAAAGGTTTGTGATCTATCTACAATCTTTCTTCTAAAGTCAGGAAAATTTTCCTCATTTGACACCATTTTTCTGTGAACTTAGGCACTGTTTGTTAAAATTGCTGATGCGTATCAAATATGACCAGACGCTAAATGCTAAGGATCACTGGCATGCGCAGCTGCAGCATGTACAACCCTGGCCTACTGGGGGAGGAGTCCTGCAGGAGGACCATACATCCAGAGCTCCGTGATAGAGGCAATCCCACTTGGATCACCTGAGGCACCTGTAAGGCAAAAAGCTTCCCAACCAGACGATACTTGAGCTGTTGCTTCCTAAATAACAGGAGGCTGGATCAGAAGACAGAGGCAGAAGGCAGGCTGGCTAAGGGAGCAGTGGCACAAGGGATCTATGAGGCTCACCAATGCATTAGAAAAATTAAGAGAACTTTAACTTAGTTCAAATAAATAACATTGAAAAAACACTATGTTTTTAGGGTCAATTTTGTGGATGTGTACAAAAAGAACTAGAGTTGAGGAAAGAGTGATGGCTTCTCAGTGAAGGCTATAGTGCAGTTATAGTAGCCACTTCTTTCCTTCATTTAACTAGAAACACAACAACATCTTAATGATTGCCCATGTTTAAATTTTGGAGGTCATAGTGCCTGAGGCAGCAGATCACTGACACCAGTATGAGACGAATGGGAGGCACCTAGAGTCAGAGGTGTCTGACCCTTTAAGGGCTGAAAGACTGAGTTGTCCAGGATTCCTCCTCCCTCCTCATTCTTCTTGTTGCCTTCTGCTCATCTCTGCAGCCACCGTCGCATGAGCTGCAGTTGGTGTGGCTATTAACTGTCTACCACAGGTGTACATTTGGCAATTTTTTCCTTATCATGAGCAAGAACCTGGACTATTTTTGGCCCAGTCAAATGTTACACAAGTAAGGTATGATGACTGTTTGGAAGACATAACAGGGAGGATAAAGAAAGAAAGCCACCAAGGAAGAGAAACACTTGAAAAATGCCTGGTCAGGGTGACTGTTTGGGTGGGTGGTAGTAGTGACACCAAGACAGAAAAAGAAAATAAAAATCAGTCACCTAAAGACCATTCAATCAATAGTGGCTGGTTAATATCTGGTGTAATCTTCCAAATTGAATCTTGGAAGACATGGATTTATAGATCAAGATTTGTAAAATCAAACATCTAAAGGGCACAGTTGCCAGGTAGACAAAATAAATGAGCAAAATTAATTCTAAAGGGAAAACTCCCCAAATTCATTAATAATAAATAATCTAATTAAAATTGATCAATAGATCTAGACAATTTTCAGAAAAAGATATTCAAAGGCCCACCAGGTAGAGTAAGACCCCAATTTACAAATGAGTTACATTCTGGGAGCACACTTATCAGTTGGATTTGTTTCTAAGTCTGATGATGTGAGTCTTATACATCTTTTACACACTTGAAAAAGATTTAAAGCATAAAATCTGAAACCACACAAAAATACTGTAAATAAGCCATTTTTAGTTTTCTGGTAACCTTAAAATAGTGGTAGTGTATAGTGCAACTGTAAAAAAAGAATTTAATTTTAGAGGTACCCTAAAGTAGACACGTGAGCCACTTCTGTGATTTGTCCATATCTATGAATATTCAAAATGCACATTCTATTCCTATTTGTGAAAGTTCAAATTCAGATGTTCATAGTTTGGAACTCACTGTATGTGAATTAATGCTTACCATCACTAATTATCATGGAAATGTAAACCAAAACCACAATTAAATATCATCTCACCCAAGGAATAATGACTACTATCAAAATGTTTAAAAATAACCATTGATTACAAGGATATGCATAGAATGGGAATCCCTTCATACTGTTGGTGGAATGTGAATTAGTGCAGCCATTGTGGAAATTAGTATCAATCTCCTTAAAAATAAGTTAAAATAAAATTATTATATGATCAAGCAATTCCACTATTGGAAACATACCCAAAGAACGACATCAGAATCAGAGTTATCTTTGCTCCTGAACTTACTGCATCCTTATTCATAATGGCTAAGACTTGGAATCAATTCAAATGCACAACAGATGAATGGATGAGCAGAACATGGATCAACTACACAGTGGAATACTATTCAGTCATTAAAAGAACCAATCCTGCTAACAACATGAGTGGGGCTCAAAACAATTCTGTTAAATGAAAAGCCAGTCATGAAAGCTAAGCACGAGGTGATCTTACTCACGTGACATCTAATAAAGTTAATATAGAAATGATCATATCAAATTTTCTTCACTGTCTTCACACCTTTGATTCTTATCAGTAGGAGGCATTGGTGGCCTCATCACTAATCCCAATCATCCACCTGATTAGCTGATGACTTTATCTAATCTCTAATACAGAAAACGTAAACAATTAGACATAATTTTTTGTGTCCTTCATTTTAAACATGGGCCTCTATCTTCTGTTCCCACCTGTTTTCCTCACTCCATTTAGAAGAGAGACCACCCACTCAAATCTTCTGACGCGTCTTACCCTACTAGTTACCCTTTCTCTGTTACATATTCAGGCATTCTATTTTAATGCTTCCCTAGGCTTTCAAATAAGTTCAAGTCTCTTTTACTAACAAGAATAAAAAACAAAACAACCACTCCCAGAATTGTAAGTTTCTCCAGCTTTTTCTATCTACCTTTCTTCTCTTTTAGGGCCAAACTTGAAAGCAGTTAGATATACAGCCCGTCTCCAGTTCCTTTCCTTCCTTCACTGCTCCGACTATCTGATCTAGCTTCTGTTTCAAGCGTCTATGACACTATCTCTTGTCAAAATCACTATTTTATTAAATCCATTCAACATTTCCAGCTTTCTCTTTTCTTGTCCTCTTAGCACGATTGGCCACTCTCCTATTCCCTCTCTTCTGGCTTCTGTGCTATCCGACTCTCCTGGGCTTCCTCCTACTCTCCTTAGATCACATCTTAATTGTCATTTCCTCTGGGAACCCTGCTTTATTGCTTCAAATCTCACTATTAAATGCTCTCAGAGGGACATGAAACTCTCCTTTGTAACAATTTTACTGTGAAATTTTATATTTGTGTGCTTTTTCTACTGGTAAGGTAAAGAAAGGCAGATAGCATGATAGCTTTTCACATCATCATGAGCACTGGACCAAGTCAGAGCCTTGACCCAAGGACCAAGTCTAAGGTCTGAGGGCTCAAATCTATCTTTCTAGGCAATAATTGAGTAAATAACTGCAGTGAATGAATTTAGTGCCTGGACTGATTAGACTAAAGGCTGCCTTCCCTGCCCAATTTAAGACAATAATTAAAGCATGTATTTGTTTAATGTGATTTCATTTGTTTATTTACACATCAAATATATTGAATGGTTTGTCTAAGAGTTGCTTCAATATATTTAATTTTGGGATCATTTTTATTTTTTTCTTCCTCAATCCACACTTAACATTTTAGTGTTAATGCAAGATAGAAGTACATAGAAATCAATAAATTATGCTTAAGAGCATTTATTTTTCTTTCATGTCTGTAAAAAAAATCAAATTGCAAATAAAATCTAAGTACCTACTCATTTAAACTGCTGCAGATACAGACAAGATAACTACAAAAACAATGAAGACATTAAAGTCTTTGTTTTTTGAGATAAGGTCTCCATAAGTAGTTCAGGCTGGTCTTGAATTCATTATGAAGGCCGGGTGACCTCAAACTCATGGCAGTCCTTCTGCCAAGCCCTCTGGGGTGCTGTGGTCTGACTGTGCACCCCTGCACCCAGCTGAGGAAAAGTTTTCAAATGTTCATGGACATAACCTTTAAAAACTTTAGCAAAAGTACTTTATATCATGAAATATATCACTGTAAAGTTCTATATCTACAGAGCTATTAAAAAGTATCTCTTTTAAAACTGGTATAAAGGAATGCTTTCATAGTAGAAAATAAAATAATACAATATCTGGTCCAGATATTGTATTACTTTATAATTATCATTATAAAGTTATATTGATATTATATATTTATAGTTATATTCATTCAACCAGCATGGACTGGGGACTGATTAGCTAAGGTAATCTAGCCGAAGTATTCATCACAACTGGATATGGTATTGAGCAAGGAAAAGGTGGTTTTTAAATAAGTTTATGAAAAGAGAATGAGAGCTTTTATTTGTTAAACTTTTAAATTTAGCTCATCTGTGCATAACTGAAATATGTTGAACCTACCCCTGTAGTGGTAACTACAGAGTTAGCTCATAAATATCATTTCTTTAGTTGCCGTTATGCAAATGAAGCTTACGGAGGTTTTAGGATGGTGTGGAGAGGTCAAGTCACATAAGGTCAGTGAAAAGGTTCATTGAACAATTTCATTAAATATGTGTAAGTGTTGTCAATAAGATGGATCAACAAGTTACACAACTGAAATTTTTGGAAAACTGGATGTGCCAAATCAATCCAATCCATGTCATCAATAAAGTAAAGATAACAATGTCTGTCTTCCAATGTTCAGAGCAGCATTAAATGAAAGGCTTCATATAATGTCATCTACAAAGAAAGTACTAAATAACATTAGTGTTGATAAGGATAACAAAGATAATGATGATGACCATATTCTGCTTATGAAGGGCCAGAGCAAATAAAGAGAAGACAAAAAAGTGTGGCTGAACATAGGGATGAGACTTGAACAGACCCAGTTATCTGGATACAGTGGTCTGCTGTATGACGTGGTAGTTTTTCATCAATAGAAAGATCAACGAGGTGAGTTTTTGGTGTAGAAGCCGAAAATGGAGATTGAAACATAAAATAAAACTTAGCATTTTAATTCTATGATTCTAATAGTTTCCCAAGGAATATGCAATGTAGGGCTCTGGTGGGGGTAAAAGTAAAACAATTTCAATAATTGTAAGATTAAAAAAAATTTTAAAAGATTTGTCAAATAGCCCCCAACTGGAAAATGACACTTTTTTAGTCAAGAGCAGAGAGAGCTACCATAATCCTCCAGTATCCCCATGCCACCTCTTCCCACTGTTGATTGTGTTGACAGCAGCCCTATTTCTTCACCATAGTTGCAAATCTTTAGAAGGACAAACAGAATTTATCCACTAAAAACAAAAAGATTGAGGCTTTTATATTTATAGAAACAATATTATTTATTTTCCTATGAAAAGACAGTGTGATGGTGATTGGTAATATTAACAAAAATTGTTCCTTGAAGAAAATGATTTCCTAAGGAAAAATTTTAAATAACAATTTTCTAAAATATTTCCTTCCTCAGCTTTTGAACTTCGCATGGAAGCAAGTACTCATAATGTAATCATTTAGGGAGAACATGTTCTTTTCATTGTTTTTAGAGCAACAGTGATGACTAACAGTGCTCTGTTTGTTCTTGTGATAATTAATATTTACTTTTAAAATGACTTGCTAGAACAAAAATGAAAACTCTGGCTTCTGGCTTAAACAATACTCACTGTCCTAAACTCACTGTACTATCACAAGTTCAGATCAAAGATCCAGGAGATTCTAGACATGAGGACAACTGCTACTGTAACACTACTGATTTGAGAAAAGAGTTTCAGATAAATCTTTCCTGTCCCCAGATTTAGGAAGTGGAAGGCTTAGAAGCACATGGGATTCTTCATGCAATAATCTTTTTGGAGGACAAATCTTGACAAAGCCTGTGTCTCCTTACAACATTTGAAACCTGAATTTTTGAGTCATCCTGATGCGTAAATAAGTTGTAGATTTTCTAAGGTGAAAATTTACTCAAATTATGGACATACTACATTAAGCCTGTTTTGGATCTGATTTTCAGGTTTTAAATGTAAACAGCTGATTTGAAGATCATTTAAATATCCTCAGGGCAGCATGTTTGTGTGCTCATGCCTATACACTTCTCCAAGGACAAGATGCCTAGTTCTGAGTGGGAAATGAGATGATGAGGAAAGTTAGGATGTACATTCCTCATCTTGAACTATGACTACAAGAGATGAGTCCAAGTAATTTTTCACTTCTTTAAGGATAAAAATTAGGGAGAGGTTTCTGTTTCTTTGAACGGTGCATGAGATTGTTCAGCAACACATTAAAAATCTAGTATTCATGGCTCTAAGCAATCACAATTTTAAGTAGTCTCAGGAGATCATATCTTAGATGGATAACATTTTGTAATTTCAATAAGGGATAAATTTAAATTAAATGTGCTTCAAGGCCTTGCCTGGTTACTCTTCTCTTGCTGCTGGGATAAAATACCTGATGCCCAAAATTAGGGAAAAGAAAGGTTTATTTAGCTCACAGTTCCTGGAGGTTTCAGTCCATACTCAGCTGACTCCAAAGTGAACAGCACGTGGCAGAGGGCAGCAGTTCATGGCAGCAGAAATACAGCAAAACAGCAAGAACAAAAGGGAGGAGTAGCAGCAACAACAGCTACAGTGAGTAAGTCTGCCTCCCTTCTGTTGCATTCAGGCTGTCTGCCTCAGGCTGAGTGTAGCCCCCACATGCATAATCTCAACACTACTCACACCCATAATCCCAGAGCTGGATCATGAATTAATCACAAACTCTAGAAGTCCATCCCATAACTGCATGAGGCTTTGGGGGTACAACTAGACAGAAATCACAACAAGGCCATAGGCTTCAAATTACCTAGTGAGGATGATTAGGATAATTCATCATCCCCCAGTCCCCAAGACATTTTTATTCTCTTTGTTCTTGGTCATATTTAAGAGGACTAGAACAGAGTTTTCCTATAGTAAAAAAACTTGGCTATGAAGTAAGAAAGAAGATAGTACTTTTGTTTTGTTTTGCTTTTTTTCATAATAGTTATTTTCAATGGCTTAATAAAGTTTAATTTAAGGATAGTTTAAAATTTATAGAAACGTGGAAAAGGTAGTATACATTGTCTATACACTCAGACTATTTCCTCTATTACTGAAGTATTTAATTTCCATTTGACGTTTGTGACAGGCAAGCAACCAATACTGGTCCATCATTATCAACTAAACCTAGCATGTTAATAAGCTTCACATTTTTTCTCCTGCTGTACATTTATTTTATTCTGGGATCACATCCTTCTAGTTTGTGTCTGTTTCTTAGACTGTTTATCATGAGCATGTGAAATAGTAGTCAGATGATTCATACAGTGTTTCTCAATTGAGTTTGAACTTTTCCTTATGTTTACACTAGAGCTGAGGAAGCTCTGAAGAGCTCTCCTAGTCCTGCCATGTCAAATATACATGCTATCAACCTCATTGAGAATGTCAGTTGATCACTTGCTCAAGATACAGTTTACCAAGTCTCCACTGTACAGTTTCTTTCCTCCTTTTCCTTACTGTACTCTATGAAAGTAATTCAGTAACGAGAGTTCATACTCAGCTGAGAGTGGTAAGTAGAGTTGAAATATACCTCTTGAGCAGAGTATACATTAATATTTATGAAGAACTATGTTGGTTCTCAAGTGTAGCTGATGTTGGACATTTTAGACTGCTTAAGAATTTTCATCAGTACTCTGAAATATAACTTTTTTTTGAGACAGTGTCTCTCCAGTTGTCCAGGGTAGCCTCAGACTACTAATTTTAAGTGATTTTCTTGTCTCAGCTTCCTAGTAGTTTGAGACTCCAGTCAGGAGCCATTGCACTCAGCTTATATTCTGAATAAAATGGAATCCATTGAATTTTGAGCAGAGGGATGACTTGGTCTGACTTTAGATTTCAGAGGTTTCTCTAGCTGCTTAGTGGGAGTAAGGGACAAGTATAGAAGCAGTGAGACCAGATGGAATGCAATAATTCAGGGGAAGAAATGCTAGTGCTTTGAATCAGGCCTGGCTATGAGCTACTTCTCGAGGGTAAGGACTACGGCTTCTTTGTATCTTCAGAGACCAACACATGCCTACCCCATATAACAGATGTGTAGCAAATATGTATGAACGCTTTTAAGATAGCACTGAAACATTTGTGTAGCACCATTTCAGGGGCAGAGTGGCAGAGTAGTCAGGGAAGGCTCTGGAGTATGACCTGGCCTGCTCAGGCTCAAAGTTCTGATTACTAGAAAACAAGGGCAGGAACATCACTCAACCCCAGTGTATCTTCCAAGACTGTTATGGTGGTACCCAGTAGACCACAGCAGGCCCAGGGTGAGAGGGGAGGGGTGGTAACATCAGTCTTTCACAAGCTCTTGCCTTTGTGCCAGGTTAACCCTGGGTCTTTTCTCTTGGGAAGTCTCTGCTTCTGATCAGAAGTTCTCTATTCAGTTGTCTTGTCATTTCTGGTAATTACCCCCTTTCTTTTCCCTTTCAAGCCCAAGAGTAGCTAGAATTCTGTCCTCTTCCACACAAGATACGATTCTTGTGTTCTGAGTTCCTGCTCACTTACCTGGTATAGGAGGAGTACATCAGTTGGAATTATGTGCTAGAATCCTCATGAATAAAACCAGAAATAGATATCATCTCCAATTTAGCACGATAACATTTAGACTTTGAAAGACTGCACTCAGGATAATAAAATCAGCAGGGATTTCAGTTCAGGAGCCATATGTGAGTTTGAGTGAATCACTTAAATTCCCTTTGAGTCATATACATTTATTTTCAGCTGCGTAAGCTTAAGCACATTATTTCAACTCTTCAAGAATCATGGTTCTCTTGTAAAGCCCTGTACGCTCCAACACTGTAAGATTTCTTGATCATAAATATAATTTAAAGAATCACCAAGGTTTCATAGAATGGTTAATTAAAAATATTAGAGTCATGTCTCAGAAAGTTCATAGAGGCCAGTCTTATAAAACTTGAATGACACAGTAGAAAAC
>NDGN011443857.1:0-10685 GCA_002564285.1 Tympanoctomys barrerae
TGTGCTTTGCCAAGCTTGTTCCAAGTAGGTGTTTTAGACCACTGAGCCATCTCACCAGCCCTGAATGATGCAATTCTTAAAATGCATCTTCTTATTCATCTATTAATTTACCATTCTTCTTAAAAATTTCATACAATTTATCTTCTAATTTACTATTTTTCTCCTTGATCTTCTAGTCTCTTTAAATCTTACTTTTAAAATTTCAATTGTCACTAGAATTTCTAAATTTCATGTCATTTATAAAACACCAACTTCTTTTCCTATGCCAGCAATAACAAGCTGAAAAAAATAAAATGATTATGTGCCACTGTTAATAGAAATAGATGCCTTAAAATATTAAGTTTTTCATCAAGTGAACAGTATTTAAAGACTTAAGAAAAAAACAAATTGTAGATTTCTATGGAAGGACATTAAAGAAGACCAATGAATGGGCATACACATATACGTAATTGTACTGGTCAGACCTAGTTCATACTGTTAATCTCTCAGTTGTACACACCATACTACCTATATTCTGAGTTTACTTCTTTGATGAATAAAACTTCATTCTAAATCCAAGCAGACAAGTAATAGTAAATTTTTGAAATGTGAAGCTTGATTTTCAAGAATTGTTCTGCTATTGCGGCTGTGTGCATGACCACACAGCCTAAGTCAGTGGAAATGAATGACAGCACAGAAGTCCTAGAGAGTACTGGAACAGGAGTACTTCCTAGTGAAGGCTCTGTGAAATGAATTATTTGCAAAGATAAAGTATGTTCTACAAGGCCGGCCAAATAGCCCAGTGGGATTAAAGAGCCTGCAAGTAGGCGTGGGAGCCAGGGTTCCGTCCCTGGGCCTGTTGTGACCATCCCACCCCTGGGGGTGCACCGAGATGGCAGTGGTGGCGCAAGCCTGTAATCCCAGCTCTTGGAAGGCTGTAAATAGGAGAATCGTTACGCGTCCAATCTCATAGTAAGACCCTGAACACCCTGTAGACCCTTTCGTAAAACAGGGGAAAAAAAGAATGTTCCACATGAGACAGAATAGTTAAGGAGGGTGTAATTCATAGGCTTAGTTTGAAAATTTACATGGTGGTGCACACCTGTAACCTGGGACTTGGAAGGCTGAAGTAGGAAGATCACCCCGAGTTCAACGCTAGTCTTGACTAGTAAATTGAAGTTCAGAATGAAATACACTGAGAGATCCTGTCTCAAAACAAGCAAACAAAAGCAAAAGAAAATATTCCCTTGGTATGTTGGCATATAGTGTCTACTAGGATTTTATTTTTGGAGGGGCTAAGTGGAGATGAGATCTTACTGTGTTGTTCAAACTAGCCCTGGCGTGGCCATGTAGCCCTGGCTGGCCTCACCCTCCCAGCAATCCCTCCCTCAGCCGCCCCAGCACTGGCTTCCAAAGTGCTGGAGACATTACTTTGATTTCAGGCCTCTCCCTCTGGTAGCCAGCCAAGGTTGTATGTTGAGCACTATTTAACTGTTCTCCACTGATTGTCCCTGGGCTGGAATCTGTCACAGTTACTGCCCAACTGTCCATCCTTCTGCTTTCATTCGCTGGTTGAGAATGTAACTGTACATAAAAAGAAATTGCTTTCACACTGAAATGTAGGGAAAAGTCCCTCAGTGTTAGAGTATCTTAAGATAATCTTCCCATGTATTATCAGTCTATCTTCTAAATACTTGTCCTAGAAAGTACTGGAACAAGAGAAAGTGTACCCAAACTATTCTGAAAGGACAGCGTTGTGAATGTTTAAGATCTATCAGCTAATTACAAAGCAGATTTTTTTTTTCTATTTTACCTCTATAGCTCATGATATATATTGTTGTTTGGATAATTTCTTCCTCCCCTTTCCTCCATCTCCTCCCTTCTCTCCCTTCTCTCCCTTCTCTCCTCTCTCTCTCTCTCTCTCTCTCTCTCTCTCTCTCTCTCTCTGCCTTTGTCTGCCTGTCTCTCTCTCTCTCTTTCAATTCTAGTTCATAGTAGAGCTAAAACCATACTGGTAATAGGCTTAGATATTTCAATTGAGGAAATGGTCCAAAACGTAAGGGAAAGGCTACAAGGCTAGAAGATAAAATCTGTACATACACACACACACACACACGCACACACACACACACACACACACACCCCACATACATCAACCATACTGTGAAAAATCATATCATACAGGGGAAATACACTGAAAAGATACCTTCAATTTAGTGTGTTTCTGTATGATTACAGAACTCAAAATTTACTTGCTATAATATTTGTCACATATACATTTGATAAAATAATGCCTTATGATCAAAATGAAGTTTTATGTGATACTTAAAAATCTATTTGTTTGTAATTAAAATTTCACTGCAAGTTAATACAAGATTGATGGTTGGTAATTTGTGAGACAGTAGTTTTGACCTACACACTATGTAGCTGAGTCAGTGAATTATCTTTGGAGTCATATAAGTATACATAGTTATAGTTAGGATAAAGGTTCATCCTAAAACGATAAGAGCATACCCAAACTTATTACTCTGAAAGGACAGTGTTGTGAATGTTCAGATTAGTGATTTAATTCCAGGCTTTTGACTCAAGATATCAAGACATCTATACATTGGCCCAAGAAATAACGTAGGCCTGTGAGGCATCAAGAACAGTAGAATCAAGGGTTGGAACTATGCTACAGTGGGTTGGGGGGAAGGCAGTAAGCAGTAAGTATAGCACATGAATAACTTGTGTAGGATGTTAGGTAGTGAGAAGTTTTATGACAAACACATGATGCTGGATGCAAAGAGTTTGTGTCCTTAAAGTGAGGAAGAAGTTTATAGGCAATAAATGCATAGAGATTCTCGGGTCATCGTTAGTTTCAGTCCTACACACTGGATCGCTGCATCCTGCCCAGGGGTTTTGTCTGAGTACAGACTGGTGTGCAAGCACACGCAAATCTTCTCCCTAGATGATCCTCCACTTTCATCAGAGTCTTCAAGGAATGTATAAAATGAAAGATACAAAGCTTTAATACATTATTTTTGAAGTTAGACAAAGCTGTTTAATTTTTATCTATTACCTTTGGTTTTATGATTTTTACTCTACTAATTGGAATTAAAAACTCTACTATTAACTCTGAGAGACTTTTTGGAGAATATTATTGGTCATTAAGCATGTTAATATAATTTTTACTTTTAAAATATAAATAATAAAATAATAATGCAAATTATCCTGGTTTCCTTTTCTTAAATTTTAGCCCTTTTAATTTAAGGAAGAGATGGGCTTAGAAATATTGACCATGATCACAACTCCTTACTCCACCAATGCACTAAATTTATTTTTTTAAAAGAACAGACATTAAAATTAGCCTCATAAAATAAAAATAAAACCCAGCCTCATCTAGAAAATGTTAATATCTGATACATAATAGTCATCAATTTATTATTAAAATTTGTGATTTTATTTTATATAAAATTGGATTTCTGCAGTTATATTTACAATATGATAATCATTCTATCATAAAACGTTTGTTATAGCAATTGAACTAGTATACAAATAAATAAATAACAATCCCAATATCGCATCATATTCTTTCATCGTCTTTTTGAGGCATTATTTATCTATCATTTTTTTCATTATTACCATAAACAATCACAAGATTTCTTTGCTAAAACAACAGAAATTGAAAGCAGCCCCATCAAAAAATAAAATGCCTCATCTGGAAAGTGTTAAATAACTGATACAAGGGTCCGGGGAGGTAGCTCAGTAGAATAAGTGCTTGCCTGGCAAGCACAAGGACCTGAGTTCAATCCACAGTTTTTTAAAAAAAGAAAAAAATATGTATGTGATACACAATAGTTACATATTAGTATCAACATTTATAATTTTATTTTATATAAGATCTATTGCTACAGCTGTATTTTATTATCAAAAGTTTGTTTGAGAAATTAAATTAGTATACAAATAAATAAATAACAATCCTGATCCTATATCATATTCCTTTATTTTGATTTTCAGGCAATATTTCCCCATCATCTTCTTTCTTATTACCAAGAACAAGTATGCAGCTTCTTTGCTATGAAGAAGGCCTTACTGATCAATGATTTCATTGGTGTCAGTGTGCTCTGATCCTCTCTGGGTGATCTTCAAAATCATTCTTCACTAAGTCAAAGCTGACTTTCTCCTTGAGTGTTTCTCTTTTGTGGTGCCCGGGATTGAACTCAGCACCCTGCACTTGCCAGGCAAGCACTTATTCTACTGAGCTATCTCCCCAGTCCTGAATTTTTCTCCTTTTCGATGATAAAGACCAATAGGCTGTTTACTAGGGTCTGTTATCTCTATCCCAAGCTATCTCTGTGTGAATGAATCAGCAACTACTTATAAAGTTCTAAATAATTTAGATAAAAAATAACTTCTGTAGTCTTGCACAAAATTGTTTTCTTGAAGATTACCAAATTGGCTGTTGTACTTTAAACGATCAAGCAGAGTTGTAAAATATATGACATAGTATGTGTGTGGAGTTAATTCCCTTAATGAACTAATTCACAATAGGACATAATGTGTGAGTATGATGATTAACTTAAAATAGTATAGAAATTGAGTGTGCAGATGTGAGAAGAGGTAATGCATACATGAGATAAACTGTAAAGGCCACACGTTGATATCGAACGTGTGTTGCTCTCGGTGAACAGAACATCTTGTGCTTCCTGCATCAACCAGGAAGTGAACGATAACCAGAACTCCTCCACTTTTACAAAGCATGGCGAAGTGGACATGTGGTTAGATGAAGCCGAAGTATTTGCAGAGCTGTGATATGTTTGAATGTCAGCTTTTAGGGGCAAGGGAGATGACTCAGGAGAATAAGCGCTTGCCNGGCAAGCACAAGGGCCTGAGTTCAATTCCCAGTTCTGAAAAAAATAAAAATAAATAAAAAATAAATAAATGTTAGCTTTTCAGCCCAGGACTTAGGTCCCAGATGTAAAGAACTGAGAAACAATAAGGAGGGATTACATAGAGCTATCTAATGATGCAAAACATGTGAAGATCCCCGACGCATTTAAGAGTACACACTTTCAAATCACTTCAACATAAATTGCAATTGACATCAATATCAACTATCAGAATAGTATCTTATTGTTCTGTAAGCTACATTTATGTGAACTGAAAATTTCATAGCATTAGTTTCACATATGAAATGTACCTGTATTACTCACATTTTATTTTTCTGGGAAATATAAACATGTACTATTTGTGAATTGTTCTCTGCTTTTGCAGGCATTAATATAGAGGTAAGAATTATACCACTTGATGGGTGCATGTAAATATGGATCACTAGCAAAAAGTCCTCAATTGCTGATGTAAGTGTCTAATTAAACTCTCTAACTGCATTCAATCAGTTCAGTATTGTATCAAAGCAAGCACACATGAAGATAGAAATTGAGAATTTATTCAGTGCATTAAAACTGATTTCCTTAAATTCATCAAGATGTGATGGAAACACACAGTTTGAAATTCAAAATTCATTAATCAAACTCAATGAAGTTTCTAATTAAGCAAAGAAATGTTTCAGTTTTATGAAACCAATGTTGTTTTTGGTAACACAAATGATTCTTAACAGTAAGGCCAGTAGTGAAATTTTAGTTAACTGCAAGAAAGTTTTTTTGTGGGTTTTTAAATGAATGTTTTCATTTACAGAAGGTTTTTTGATTTTCATTATATGGTATCATTTAAAAAAAAAACTAAGAAATTCATTCCATTACCTACTATGTTTTCATTGGGTGGCTGGCACTGGGCTCATCAATAACCATCACCACTACTACTACTATGCTCTTGTTTTGTCAAAATAAATTTTCCAGGGCTTATTTTACTTTGAAAAGTAAACAATCCCTATATGTATGAGGGGCACATTTTTAAGAGCAAATATTTAACAAGACTAAACATGTTTAACAAGACTCAACTGTTTACTTGTGTGGTCTCCAGTGACGTGTTTGGCAAGCGTTTAGCATGCTGCCGAGTGAGCACATCCTATTGGAATACTTGATGATCCTGAAACACACAGACGTTATGGGAAAAAGTGGTGCTCTCAATTCTAAGAATAAAAATTAAAAACCACTGAGAATGCAGATTATGACCCTTTTTCTTATAACCCTCATAATCATGTTTCAACATGAAATTGTTCCTTATGTTATTTAACTCTCTGTTTTTATATAACAAAACATTCTGTGCTGTACAACATACTTTATTTCCCATGTTTAAAATAAAAGTAAAATTTAAAAAATGACTGTAGACTGTCTATGATGAACAAAGCTCTATGCTATGAAAAATGTCCACATTATATGGTACATTTAAAATATTTCTCATATATTTTCAGTCCTCTACCTCCATACTTCCAAATATATGGATAGTGGAGGTAGAGGACTGAAAAGCATGAGAAATATTTTTAAATGTACCATATAATGTGGACATTTCTAAACAAAAAATTAAACTGGAAAGCAAGTTTTAAGAAGAACTGGGGCATCTGCTGCCACTCATGTTGTCACTATTTTTGCAATAAATATTTCTTTTATTTATCTATGTACATCGCAAGAAAACTGACTCCCCAGAGCCAAGACCTCAGGCCCTATGTTCTTTGATGATATTTTAGACCTTACCATTTAGTTAACAAAGAACCTATGCAGATATATAAATATGTAAATTAACATTTAGGGAAAGTGAAACCTGAGTTGAAAAGAATGATTGGAGAGTGAGCACAAGGATACAATACGTAGAGCTACATGTAGGAACCCTCCATATCTTTCCAAGCAATGAAAAAAATTGGGTATTATTATTATTCAAATGAATGTTATTGGCAAATAATCTTCTTTAGAATATCTGCAGAAAAGAGCTTCATCAGACAGATTTTCTTCTTCAATGAGGTTTGCTGTAAGAGTCCTTTACAAGGTGAGTTAAGGTGAAAGAGCAAAATTTAGCTATTGCCTATTTTACACTACAAGGTCTAGCTGCCCATCTGAATAAAATTTATGCTCAAATGTTTTATAGTAACTTCCCTTAGTGCTATGCAAAACTACCTCACACTGTTCCACAAGGAATCTCTTAAGAGTAGACTGTCCATGTGAAGCAGAATGAATTTTCCTATATGTAACCTAATTTAAATGGCATATAAATCTCCAATTTGCCATTTGTCCTATAGATAACCATAAGTACTCTGTCAAGAAAATGTAGGTGTCATTACACCTGGTCAAATTTACCGTTCAATGACTAAGTGATAGACCTGGAAAAGTTCACGTATTTTATCAATGAAAATGCCATTAAAACAGAGCTATTTTTTGAATTTCATTCCAAAACCAAAGCACATTAACATTATCTGGTTGTGTCTCATTATCATTACTTTGGTCTCAACAGCAAATCTTCAAGAGCAATTTCGTTACACCTTATTGTATGTGAAGAAGAAATCCGATTTTCTAAAAAATAAAAAATAAACCCTACAGCTATGTTTCTATTATTTCTTCCTCAATTGCTGTTTACCAGATATCTTCTTCTATTAAATTATTTCACGTGAAGAACACAGAGATGTCACGATATTTGAGAAGCTGCACTTCTGGTAATCTCTGACGATCTTGGAAGGTATCTGTGAGCATTCATGTGAAGAAAAGGAATCGCTGGATATACGAACTGTATGACGATATGTCCTCATGCTCCTGAATTTTGGCCTGTAGAAAACATCCTTTATTATATATCTATTCTCACCACCTGGAGGTAACAGTAAGTTCTCAGAAAGATGCTGCCTAACATCAGAGACAAGACTGAAGCCTTACCGAAAGTATAAAACAGGAGAATAAATTCTGGTGGCTCAACAATAATTGATCATCAAGCCTCACAGACTACACGGAAGAATGCTCCAAGCACAGGTCTGCAAGCTGGTCTATTAAGAGTTCTGCCTTACATGGTTAAGACAGCTGCACAGAAAGCTCATTTTGCTTGGAATATCTTATTTATCAACCTTACTAAAACAAAGATGTGTTTCTGTCATAACAAAGACTAGTGTAATTCTTAGGAATTCACCCTCCAAGATTTCAGTGTAAATCTTACGACTGGTAATCTGGTAATACTCTTTACACTTGGCTGTACATAGAATGAATGTAATGTATTGTATACAGTTCTTTGAAAATAATACATAGGAAAGAAACAATGTAATTTTAGTGCTGTGGGGCATAAATTGAATTACATTGAACTCTATAGTGATTGTTGAGCCTTTCTTTTCATGTATGAGTCATTAAGCTGAACAATAAACATTTTGTGGAGAAAGCTGCAATAGCTTAAAATTTCAAGTTCATGTTAATCTTTAGTTAGCATACTATATGAATTAGTTCACAAAGTGAATACTCAAAATAATTTTAAATATAGAAATTGTTAAAACTTGCATTCTACAAATGGTTAAACTAACACAAGCTCACACAGCTATTTGAGCTTGTAATTGCAACAAGTCTGAGTGCTTGAGAAATCAAAAGCCTAAAATATCATGTTTATGCATGTGTGTGGTGTGGTGTGTGTGCGTGTGTATGTGTGTGTATGTGTGCTTGTGTGTGTTTTCTCCATGGTTCATTTGGTTCAAAGACACTAGAAAAGATACACATTTTAAAATTTTGGCAAGGACAGTTTAGCCCAGTGGGACCTTCAAACATCTAAACATGGATGTAAGGAATCGTCTGCTGTTGGAGGGTTCAATTGGCAAATTCTTAGAGAGACATAATTATCAATAGCTTTATACCAGCAAAACATTCAAGAGTGACATAGGTGACAGCAGGTACATATAGTAAGTGGCACTATGCTACAATAAAAATAAAAAAAAAGAAAATTCCAACCTTGAGAATCCTCACATTCTACTATGATAAAACAAAGCACAACTCAGAAGTAGGAAGAGTCTGCATTTGAGATAGGAATGAACATGGACCATAACATGTGCTAGCAATTGGTAGTAATCAGTTTCTACTACTTGAGAAGCAAAATACCTAACAGTAATCAGACTCAAGAGAGATGAAGATTCCTAACTTCATATATAGATGGGTCAGGTTCAAATATCAGATCTTCCACTTAGTCTGTGTTTATATATTTAAAAGTAGAGATTATAAATATAGTTACATGAAAAGCTGACAATAGATTAAATCAATCATCTCATATGAGCCATCCAGTACATTTCTCAGTGATTAGCTATTATTCTGCTGTGATTATTAATATTACACTGAAATTAATAACATTTTGATGTACTGAGATAACACATTCAATTTTACAGCATCTGCAGTGTGGTATTTAACCTTGTAGATATTATTCTTCATTAAAATTTCATCTGAAATACTGTATCAAAAGTCTTACATTGAAGTTGTCTACTAAAAGGTGCTCTCTGTTTTTCAGATTAGGTGTCACTGTAAGTCCAGCATTTTCCCTTCTCTAAAAACTCCCTTAAACACTACAGTAATCAGTGGTCTTTGTGCCAGGAACGGGCCTTCCAAGACCAGGTGCTTTAACTCATGCAGATATTTGGGGACTAGAATATAAATGTGCAAACAATCAAAATATCCTCGTTGGTAGTTTGAGACAAGCAAACTCTGCTCCACACTCCCACAGATTACTTCACTTTTGGCCTCGTCACCTCACTGGAATGTCACTTTTGTTCTCAGCCACAGCTGTGGCAACACACACTAACAGTATTTACCTTGCTCTAGGACTTTTGTTCAGAGTTTTATTGAGAATTTGGTGTTCTTTTTTGTTGGTTTGTTTGTTTTTCAATGTATTTAGTACACAGTCTACAAGGTCTTACTGCACAGATCGGACTCATAGTGATCTTCCTGTTTTTAGCCTCCTAAGCACTGGGATAACAGATGTGTGCCATCATGCCCAGTCCCAATCATGGTCTCAGTACACCCTGGGCAGGGCCAGTAGGGCACACTGGTGATCCAACCCGGGCCCCTGCACCTGCTTAAACAGGTGCTTTAACCTGATGAGCTACCTGGCTGGCCCTTGAGCATTCTTCTTGAGTAGAGACTATATGATACCTTAGTAGGCTATTCCATACATAGTTCCCTAAGATGTACTCTTTTCCAGAACTTACTGCCTCCATTTATATTCATAGGCGTTCTCTTATTATTTATTGGCTCGGGGGGAGGTACTCTTATTTTGACTCTTTATTTTCTTTCTGTGCTATCAAAATGCTAAAACATTGTGATTATATCCAATTTTTCAAATTCAAAAGCATGCCTTAGATTCTCTTTAAAAATTGGATTACAGAGCTGTGAGGATACATTGCTTAAAAGGCAAGGCAATTAGATTTGTGCAGATATAACTTCCCTGTATTTTCATAGTGATTATCTTTGACATTTATTAACCTACATTGATTTATTATTGGATGAAAATTTTAAAAGCTCAGTAATTTCAAAAGCAAGAATATACTTAAAATAATGAACTTAAAATGAAATCATCTGGCTAAATGTCAATAATTCTGACAATAATTCAGGTTAAGGGCATTTCTATGTAGAGTTCATAGTTAAAAAATCTCTGAATCTTCTTTTAAAATATTTTCTTATACTATCTTAAAAAACAAAACAAAGGCATAACGAGAAGACCATCAAGATGAGTATAAAAGTAGGCGTAAGCTTTTTTCTGTGGGGAAATAAAATTCATTTTTCTTATAGGGTGTTTTTGGTCTATTCAGCATTTTAAAACAATTGGGA
>NDGN011443864.1:0-16334 GCA_002564285.1 Tympanoctomys barrerae
CTCTCTCTCTACACTGCCCTTGACCCTAAAACCTTCCCATATAGCTACACCCACAACTTTCATACTGTTTGGTACCAGTCTCACCAAGTTGCTAAATTGCTCCAGTAACTCTGAGCTTGCTGTCTTCCCTTTCAGCCTCCTGGAGCGCTGGATTACATGTGAGCTACACCGTGCTCAGGTCCCCTCCCAGGTCCTTCCTCTGGGAATGCTGGAGACTTTTCCTCTCTTTTATGACACGGTCTTCTAATTGTGCTTTATTTGAAGCATTTTCTCTGTGGAATTTTGTCAAGTATTTTGCTTAGTAAATAAAATAATCATAGCCTAATGCTTCCCACGTTGTATGCTTTAAATTGTCTGTAAATGTAAAACACTTTTGCAGTATTTTTGTGGTAATTCATGTAACTAAAAGGCATTACATGTTCTCGTTTATTCACTCATTAGTAAAAGTTCATGCATGTTTCAAACACTGAACTGGATGATGAGATTTAAGTTAACAAAAAGGTAGATGATAGATAAGTAATAGGTAGGTAGCTAGCTAGCTAGATGAGAGAACGATAGGCACATAGATAGATATAAATAACTGGTAACGACGTAATCTTTTTGTTCCAGTTACTCGGTACAACCAAAAGGCTGACATGAAAGTGATTTTAGGAAGAAAACCACCATGTAGATCTTTGTTATTGCACAAGTCTCCTGACTGTCTCCCTCAGTGAATGACCTGCGCACTAGCAAATGCTCGGCCGAGCTGCCTCAGGCCAGAAAGGACAGGCTGGGGTTTTTGTTAAAATCGCTCCAAACTTAGGTCAGAAAGAATGCAGCAAAATTATGCATTTAGGGACTTTTATCAGTGGCTTTCGCAGTCACTCTGTAATCATTGTCACTCAAGGGTCAAAGAGGAGGACGCGCGGAGGTACGCTTATTTCCTCAGAGTATTGCTCCTCTAGCGAAATCATAAAAATGAAAAAGCCCTTTAATAGAGAGAAAATGATGCCAGCGATGTGCAGCACACGCTAAGTAGTCAGGCAGACACGCGGATGGAGGCGAGCCGGGAGGAAGCCAAAACCCGCCCTGGGGGCTGGGCGTCCATACCAGCGATGCCTCTTCCTGTGCAAATGTGTTTATTCAATGTTGGTGAAACTATATGCAGATAAATTTATTGGTTTTATATATTTAGGGGATTCTTTGAGCATTGGGACAACTGAAACAACTAAATTAATACTAGAAGAAATACAGAACTGCGAGCCTCTCTTGTGCTGGGCTGTCATTTTCTTCTTGCACATAGATATGGTGTCGGTGAGCAGTAACAGCGCCATAAAGCCTGTTTTATAACACAGAGTTGGCTGAGCGTCAGCACCATATTTTACAGCCCAAGGCAGTCAGCATTGATGCCAGCTGGCTTTATGTGTCATGTGGAACATATTTTAAAATTTTAAAAAAGAGGATTGTTAGGCTAAAACAATCTCTGAAATTCAGAGAAACATGTTTGCTGTATGGAAATCAGAATCCATGTGCGAGAAGGTCCCACGTGCTTATCTCCAGTGAGACGTACCTGGTCTGTCCTTTTCTTTCATAGTAATTCTGCCTTAGTGGTGGTTTTGAAAAGAATTTAATAGCCTTAGTGAGTAGCCTCAAGGCTGGGAAATGTTATCAAGCCTGAGACAGGTTATATGATCCACTAGCTTTATAATATTATTCCTTACCAGGTAGCTAACGCTGTTTTCTCCTGCATGTCCACTGGCCTGGGTTTGCCACTGCTGTGGACCCACATGCATAACTGGATATAGTAAACGTGTTTGAAAATCCCTGATAAAATGTGAGTGCAAACTCTGCCCCCTAGGAAAACAGGACCCAGGTAAATGTAATGTATTGGTCATGCGTTGAAAGGCCTCTAGCAACATGGGTGATTTACTTAAAAATGGCATTGAAAGAAAAATAATAGTTACAAATCAAGTATTTGTGAACCAAATTAGCAAGTTTGATTTTAAGGTCTAACTATGCCACTAATTAGTTAGATAATATGAAAATGGACTTTTAAAAAGAGGAATTTTAGCTCTCCTCCATGGGCCATAGCCAGAGCGTGTCATTTTCTAGGATAGCTACTCTCCAACTTTGGTACTGCTTAGTTCATGGTGGAATCCAATTCAACAGCTTCAGCTTTAGCGTTCCCCTTCCCTGCCTATGAGTAGGTCAGGATCCAGGTAGACAGAAGGGCCACGTTCACATAGTGGAGAGATCAGTCGAACACAAAAGGAGAGCAAGCCAGTAGGAAACAATGAAGGGAACCTGAAGCAGGAACAGCGTGAGACCGTGGCAGTGTTTCACTCTGAAGAAAAAGCAAGGAGGAAAGGTTACCAGCCAGTGAGAACTGGGGAGAGGGAAGCGGGGAGAGAAGGAAGGAGAAGAAGTGGGGCGAGGCTCCTTCCAGCTGTTCAGAGGGCTCACTCACCTTCCATGAAAGGCTCATAGATAAGAGCTTTCTAAGACTAGCCCTTCAGGTACTCCGAGTTGGAAGTATCGTCCGTCCCTTGTGATAGGGCTAGAGTCTCAGAAGAATGGCTATCGGAGCAGACCCACTCATTTTTCAATAAAAATTTCTGTAAGATTTCCTGCCTTGGAAGAAATAACTGTGGATGTAGACAACAATTAACATGTGTTGCTTGGAAAACAAAACATTGTACATATCTATTTATTTTCCTTTATACCTTTAGTACAGAGTCTACAGGGTCTCACTGCATAGATCGGATTCCTAGTGATCCACTTGTTTTCAGCCTCCCAAGCGCTGGGATTGCAGGTGTGTGCCACCATGCCCAGGCTCAGTCGTGGTCTCAGTGGCCCTGGTGGTGGGGGATGGCATGGCACACAGGGCCTCGAGCCCCCGCTGAGTCTGCCTAAGCAGGTGCTTTAGTCCCCTGAGCTATCAGGCCACCCCTCTGTTCTCTTTAAGTTTATTAACTATGAAGGGACTCAGCATCATGTAGACAAACATACAGGGTGGTGGAACTGGAAAGGCGCCGCGCAGGGAGGGTGTGGTCTGTCTCCTGC
This sequence comes from Tympanoctomys barrerae, assembly GCA_002564285.1. Classification (NCBI taxonomy): domain Eukaryota; kingdom Metazoa; phylum Chordata; class Mammalia; order Rodentia; family Octodontidae; genus Tympanoctomys; species Tympanoctomys barrerae. The sequence goes on from NDGN011443864.1 coordinate 3,043, forward strand.
AGGCTAGGAAGCACCTTTCAGAAAGTTTTAGAAAACAAGGACAGTGTTGAATTTTGAGGTGTGCTATGTGCCCAGACATCATGAGGTCTTCTAGTGTGAAAGGCCAGCTGTCAGGCTGAGAAGTCAGGCAGGGAGGGGCAGGGGCAGGCGTTGGCTTGAGGCCAGTGAAGGCGCCAAGAGAAAGGCAGGGATCCAAGAAGAAGCAGGAGTTGTGCGGACAGCAAAGGACTGGGAGGTAGGAGCGAGGGCAGCAGCCGCAGCCGTGGGCGTCAGGACCCGTCTTCTCCAGAGGCTCAGTATCGGTCAGGAAGATCAAGTCAGAGCGAGCGCAGTGAATGGGGAGAGGCAGCGTCCCGAGGATCTCAGAGCCTCGGTGAGGGGAGTCGCATTCCCACTGAGATGAATGAGTTTCCCCGGCGAACTGGGATCTCTAGGGGAGATGGCTCAGCGGAATAAGTGCTTCCCTGGCAAGTGCAAGGGCCTGAAATTTAATAGATTATTGCTTATCAGTCCCCGGTTCTGAAAAAAAAAAAAACAAAAAAGCCAAAAAACAACTGGGATCTCTGAGGAGTTACAGAAAAAGAGCAATAAGTAAGCAATGAAAATATCCATGGAAAAAATCAAGCTAAAGCTTGTGCGATAAAATTATATTCAATTCTCTAATTTTATAAAAATTAACTTATTGAATCTAGTAGTAAAGATCTCGCATTGGTTTCAGGGTTCCCCCCCCACCAGGGATTGAACTCAGACCCTGCACGTGCCGGGCAACACTCACTCTCCTGAGCTATCTATCTCCCAGGGCCGGTTTCAGGTTTTGTCTATAAGAATATTTTTTCTGTAATCTGCGTGGATTCATTTTCTAGTGGGTAAATATCCCAGGTTCTGCAATAGGCGTGGAGCGCGGGCTCGGCAGAGCGCTTGCGTGTAACTGTAGAGTAGAAACTGCTTTCTCGCCGAATGCCCAGCAGCAGTGCGCGCAGTTGGGCCACAGCGGTCCTAGCGCTCTTCTCCAGGGAGCGCGGGTTTAATTTGGGCAGATCGGAGGCATTCGCAGTGGCAGCCACGGCTCTGCTTTAGGCTAGCACGTGTGCTCAGCTTCTCAACGAAGTCTGAAGGCTTTCTGTAGGTTTACTGAGGCAGCTGATCTCCTCAGCGGATGCCCCTTGCCTGACAACTTCCTCTGGAGTGTTAGAGGCTAGTGATGGGCTGTAGCTGGGAGACTTCCGTTTCACAGAAGTCAAAAGGGTGTTGCTCACATTGCGTTTTACTTTTTCATTCTTTAAGCCTGAGTTCGATCCCTGGTACTACAAAAAAAAAAAAAAGAATCTTTAAATATAATAGATTATTGTTTATCCATCCTGTGTGTGTGTGGTTAGCCTTGTACAGGACCTTTCAATACAACTTTCCCTAGTCAAAAATTTTTAAAATATCATATATTTTTCTAAAGTTTTGTTGTCTTTCACTTTCAAGTTCTTAATTTATTTATACTTTTTAAAAAATTGAATGAAGGAAAGATTAGGATTTTTTTCCTTAAAGTATCTAAGGAATATCTTTTATCAACAAGGTTATTTTCACTTTGCAATTTCCTACCTCAAGCACCTACAAAAATGTACATCTAATGTACTTACAGTTATTTAATCTTAAATATTCAGTGATTGTTCATGAGCTTTATTGTTCAATGTGAGAACAATGTCAATATGTCAGATAATGAATAAAATTATTTTCAGCATTATGTGGCGTTTGTATTTTCAACTTCTAAGAAGGTAAGTCCTTTTGGCTTTTGATTCTAAATGTATGCCTATTTTTCTGCATAATAATTTTTCTATATGTCCAAGCTAAATTTTACTTGACTCTAAATTGTTATTAGGTACCTTCCTGAAGGTGGGTCACACTCAGCTCTCGGAGCCCCGAAGGCGCTGTCTGCGGATGTGTCAGAAGGGAGCGCCCGGCGCCCTGCCTACCTGGGCTCAGGGCTGCAGCTTCGGGTCGCCAGGCGCGCTCCTGCCCAGGCTCCTCGCGGGCGTGCCCTGCGGCACACCAGCCCCGCGCGCTTATTTTCTTCTACTTCCGTGTCTTTGCTCACTCAGCAAATGCATACGATAAGCTTGGAGTTATTTATTTATTTTCTTGCTTGTTCAACTACCCCTCCCAATTATAATTTTTTGTCTTTCCAAACTTAGAGATTGACTTTAATTTTACGGGTATAATCACTGGTTCAGATTTTAACACCACATATTAATAAATTTAGTTTGTAATGTCTTTTTAGGATATGTATATATATCCTATATATCTTATGTTTGATAATGTGCACATACATGTTTTTCTGTGTGTGCATATGTGTGTGCATGTGTGTGTGTGCACGCGGCCGTGTGCGCGAGCCTGTGTGTGTGTGTGTGTGTGTGTGTGTGTGCCCGCATCCAGCCCTGCGTGCACCCGCCAGGTGCCGTGTGCTCCGCGTTGCACGGAGCAGCGCTTCCTGACCGCGGCCTGTCGAGTCTGGGCTGGCTCACCGCTTGGGGATGGCGCGTCCCTGTCCGCTGTGATGCGTGGTGGCCTCGCTGTCCCTCCACCGCGACGCCAAAGCGCAGATGTGCCTCCGAAAGGCTGCGCACAGCCCCAGCGCCTGGGCTTCTCTCCCGCAGCGGCGGCGCGTACTGAGCTAGAGGGCGCCCCGCAAGCGCGCCCAGAACCGCCTCCACCGCTCCTGCCAGGCCTGGTGCGCGGCCCGGTGCTCCCCTCGGCTTCGCGACTCCGAGGCGCGCCGCACCGCAGCAGGCACACGCTCGCTCCCTCGGTGCAGGCGAGGCGGGCTCAGGCTCCCTGCAGCGCCTCCGGGGAGAGCGGTCCCGTCCCCTGCGCCAGCCGGCCCCCCTCCGGCTGGGCTCCAGGTGTCACCCACTCGCCGGCCAGGCAGCTCGCAGCGCCTCCTGGACAGGCCCAGGTCCAGCGGAGGAGAGCGGAGCGCGCGCGGCGGCCCCTGCGGCTGTGCTCCCCGGGTGGCGCAGCGCCATCCTGGCCCGGTGCGCCGGCCTCTGGAACTGGGGCGTGCGCTGTCCCTGCTGTCTACGAGGCAGAGAGAGGCCGAGAGACAGAGACAGAGAGCACGCGGGGCCCGCAAGGCCCGCGCCCGCCCAGCGAGCGGCGCTGCCCAAGCCCCTCAAGGACCCCGCTCTGCGCCCGCCCGCCCGGGCACACCGCCTCGGCTGCTTCTGTCCTAGAAACGTCCACGTTGCTCAGGGCTCAGGACGACCGGGGAGACGCTCGGGTCTCGCCAGGCAGTGTGGCTGCCACCGCTCGCGTGGCTTTCTTTCCCAAAGCAAAGGAGGAAGTAACATTTTTCCCATGCCATTCAGCTTTCGGGTGCGCCCGGCTTTGCATTTTTCCCTGTAAACAGCTTCTGACTGACAAGTCGCAGCCTGGGAACACTGCTCTCCTCTCTGCACACTTTATGTTTGAGACGATTTGCATATGATTTACATAAATCTGCATAATTGCGTTCCTTTGAGGAGCTAGAAATGGCTTTCTGTAATCAGGAAGCAGCTCTCAGGATCTCTTGTTAGCGGTACCGTGTAAACTTGTAAAATCTCGCTTTATAAGAAAAACTCATTATTTTGGCAATTCTAAGCCATGATCTAAAAATAAAAAGCCTTTAGATGGGGTCAGGATGTTTTAGTCACGCTGCAGTGACGTTTTGCTTGGAGAAATCTGCTGGGTCATCCATGAGCGAAGGGCAGGGGTCCTCGCCCCTGTGCCCACCCGAGCTGCGGGCGGTGTAGGGGAGGGAGCAAGCCTTCGGGAGCCGCCGGTGACCCAGCCCTGGAGGGCCCGCGGGCTGCGCCCGGCTGCGCCGGGAGGACCACGGGGCAGCGCTGCGGCCTCGAGTTCCACTTGGGGCGCGTCAGTGCCAGAGGAAGGAGCGGGAGCCGGCCTGCGCCCCCTCTGACTGCAGTGAGGCTGCCGGAGCAGCGCTGCACCTCCCGGCCCTGGGTAGAGCTCTATTATTTTAATTTAATCACTTATTTGTTTATTTTGTATTTTAGAGAAGGGTCTACAGGGTGTTCAGGGTCTCACTACTAGATCGGACTCGTAGTGCTCTGCCTGTGTACAGCCTCCCAAGAGCTGGGATTACAGGCACGTGCCGCTATGCCCAATCTCAATTGCCATCTCAGCGGGCCCCGGAGGCAGGGCCAGCAGGGCAGGCCCGGGGATTGAACACCCCGGCCCCGGCCCTGCGCCTGCTTGCGGGGGGTTTAATCTGCTGAGCTATTTGGCCCCCCCCCCACGAAAAGCTTTATGATTTCTGAAGATATTAAAAGGCAGAGCATGGAGATTTTTTTAACTCCTTATTTTTTCCTTTAGCTTGACTTGAATGGAATTTTATTCATTTTTTTCCACTTTAAGTACAACCACTCTGCTTTTCATTTTAAATAAAGTTGTGCTCATCATTTGAATTCTCTGGATCATTACTGGCAGTATCACAGAAATTATATGAACATTTTGATAATAATTACCTAATTGGTGAGTTAGTTGAAGACAAGAACATAAATCTTGTGGAAAAAAGATAAAGTCACAAAGATAATGTGATTTATGGCCGTCTTCGCTGGTGTTAATGTCCACTTAATCACTGTCAGCTCCCTGAAGAGCCAGCCGTAAGCGAGTCTACGCATTTTTCGGGATTTTATCCGTTGTCAATCTTGAAAATTATAGCTCAGTGGATATTGTTTCTTTTTATCACCAAGAATGTTTTTCTGGTGATCGGAATTATGGGACATGTTTTGTTTTCTGTGCATTACCTTGGCTTGCACCAGTGCCAAGGTGGCCAGGGATGGCCTCTGTTCCCCTTGGTGTGGGGTGTGGTAGGAAGACCACGAACAGGAGGCCTTGTGTAAAGCAGCAGTCAGCTGAGTGTGGGTGCACGTCAGGAGGCTGAGGCAGGCGGGGCCTGGGCCCAGGGCTCGGAGCCGCCCTGACAACTAGGTGAGACCCCAGCTCAACAACAAGACATGCTGAACAAGGCAGAGAGGCCCCTATCGTGGTCTGCAGGAAGGGGGTCCACGGCCAGCTGCCTCCCAGGCGCCCTGGCTGTGGATGCAGGTGGCTGTCCTGGCCTGAGGAAAGGGGGACTCCTCGGGCGCCCTCTGGAGGGCGCTGAGGCCATTCTACCTCTGTGAGCAGCTCCGTGAGGACCAGATCGCCTCCCACGGGTCCCCCTCCCGTGGCATCAGCTCAGTCTCGTGGTCTCAGCACAGGGTTAGAGAGGACGCGGAGACAGGGCTCTGCGGGCTCTGGTCTCGCTGCGCTGGGCCGGGCAGTGCACATGGACACGCTGCCTGCTCGCCAGCTCCAGCCTGCGCCCCTCTGCTTCCTCTGTCCCCAAGCCTCAGCCTTGCCTCCCCTCCTCCGTAGTAAGCAGCACGCGTGTCTTTGCAGCTGTCGGCAAGCGGGTCTTCCTCCAGGGCCGGCTTATGCTTCCTGCTCTGATGGACAGCCTCCAAGGCTCTCCGACTCTTGCTTCTACCCGCTTGCGATTCTCCATGCCACTGGTTCTCGTTTCCAGGGTCTGGACTCAGGCCCCCTCAGCCGCACTGCCCGGAACTCCCGGTACCCCACAGTTGCAGGATGCTGAGCCTCCCCGGCGCCCGTCTCCCGGGCCAGGAACGCTGGTGCTACAATAGCTGTCCTCTCCCCCACTCGACAGCGGCTAAATTCCTGGGAACGGCTGTGGCGTGTAGAAGTCACACTGGGGCTAGGCATTGTTATTTTATTCAAAGCCCCACCAATATGGAATCAGTCCATTTTGCTCAAATATCAACTCAACAATTTCTGATTCCACAAGTAGACCACGCAAAGGTTAAGCTTACCGAAATGGAGGACAGTTGGGTGGGGGCCTCGTGCGTCCCTCCCATCCAGGACAATGCATCCCTGTTCGAGTTTACAAGGGTAACCTCGGCGCTGTCGTTCCGCTTCACTTTGAATTTCACATCGGACATCAGTCAGTCCTCTCAGCGTGGCTTAGGGAATATTAAAAATCTCCCTCCACAGCTGCTGCCCCCTGTAGGTGTCTAGGCCACCTACAGGAAGTCACCCGCAGGAGGTCACCCTTGCCTGTCACGTGTCTCCAGTGACCATAGTGACACACACAGAGCCACCTGGGACCCGGCAGGGAGTGTGCAGGACGATGATTGTGAAAGAGAAAGAAAAACACATTTGTAGTAAAAATAGGCCTCAAATATTGAATAGGACACTCTGTGCTCTGTACTTCCATTTGCCAAATCTGCAAACACTAAATCAGCGATAGATCTTCCCCATTATTTTGGGTCATCATCATTGTAAGAAAAAAGGGGAACAATGTCAGAAGAGAACAGTCGTGAGCCCTGTCGTTCTGATTTAGGGAGATTATTTATTAGCTAATCAGCATTCCTACAACTTGGTGGGAGATTCTAATTACAGAATAATTATACAAAGATCTATTGCCAGAGAAGAAGGAGGACATCTTTGACAGAATTTATTTAAGTAAGTATCCTTCCTTGGTTCCCTTGTAAAACAACTAAGAGCTTGAGTTTGAACATGCTAAGCAATTCGAAACCAGTGTATAAGGAAGCATAATAATTCATGTGCTGGCATACTTTTTCAGGATCTGTAGAGGGACAGGGACTTCAGAGTCTTGAAAAGCAATTGTTAAGGATTACAAGGTAGCTCCCCAGTCCGGCTCCTTCAGTGATGCTTGTTTTCACTGTGCCCACCGCGGCTCCAGTCTGGCTCCTGGAACTGAGCCCCCGAGGCTCTCAGACTCTTTCCAGAGAGAAACTACAGGGGAAAGTGTTTTGTTTTTCCCTCCCATTACGTACCCGGAAAGTTCTGGGGCTGGGAGTGTGCCCGGCAATAAGAAAATGGAGCACAGTTTGTGCTAGAGGCGGCTCAGACGCGAGGGTGTCTGTGACAGTGTGTTTTTGCTGCTATCTCTAAAACAGTAGTTTGCTGCAGCAATTTAGAATCATTCATGTTTAAGTGCTATTAGTCACAAAAGTTCTGACTTTGTTCTTGACAAAATAATTGAGCATTTTTCCTAAAATCATTAGTGCTGAAAAGCTATTATGAAATTTAAGAACTGAGAATAGAAATAATTTACATGCATTCTCTTTCCCTCGTTAATAATACAGCCAAGTTCTGCAAAGTTGCTTGGTAAAAAGAAAGTGCTTGTGAAACTTTCTAAAAAGAGCTTAATAAAAGTCCTGAAGAAATTACAACTCTGGCCTTTGATCCTGCAGTTCTAGTCAGGAAGCCCTTCCCGTCTCTTGCTCCTGGACCTTCTCCTGCTGCATGGACTGGGAGGGCTTTACAGAGAGAAGGCGCGTTTTCATGGAGATTAGAAACCATGCTAATGGGCCATCTTTTCCGCAGCCCTGTTGGGAAGGGTGGTGGCTCCTGGTGCTGAGGCAAAGTGGCCTCAGCCTTGTGACGCCACGGTTTGCATCTGGAACATCCTCCTAGTGAGCAGGTGCTGCAGGCTTGGTCACTACTGGAGGAGGTGGCACCCTTGACACCCGAGGTTCTGGGGGAGGAAGCCAGGCCCGGGGCATCCCGGGAGCGCCGCGGGACCCAGGCCTTTCCCTCCCTCTCCTCGCCTTCCAGGTCTGAGCTCCCTGCCATCATGTACTGACTGGAGCACCACAGGCATGCAGTCATGGGGCCACGTGCCCAGGGAGGGAGGCCGCTGAAGCCACCGACCCAAATAAACGTTCCCCTTGTTAATTTTACTTATCTCAAGTGTTCTATCACAGTGAGAGAAAGCTACCACATACAACCACCAAGCTGCTATAGAGTAGACTAATTTCATTATAAGATAATGCTCGCCAAGGAAGAACAATTTTAAGCAGAACGCAGTAGTATCTTTTGCTGAAAGCTAATTTGCAATGTCAAATGAAGTGATAATTAGGTTTGTTGGAATACTGGTCAAAAGGCTGAAACATTTTCAATGCAACACCCAGCTCGAGAACAATTAAAACAAAGGAATATTCATCCTGGAAGAGTGTCAGCTGAAGAGGCCAGGAGAACGCCACACGTGCTGAGAACAGAGAGCAAAGTAGGCGTCAGATGCAGCCGTGAAGCCGGCTGCACAAACGCGGAAAGTGATAGGATCGAGGGACACAGCGCAAGAGAGATCGGCTCTGGGCTCTTAATAGTCTTTCTCACTCTGGACTAAACAGTTTATTCCAAAATCATGCCTGCCACTTGACAGCTTGTGCAGCCTTGCTGGGGATGAGAACGTCCACACTAAGAAGTGAGTATTTTGTTACAGTGATTGTTCGGGTGAAATCATAAGTTAGCATTTCTCGGGGATGGCCAACTAGCTCAGAGGATCAAAGCATCTGTAAGCAGGTGCAGGGGCCGAGGGTTGGTCCCCAGGACTGCTGCGCCAGCCCCGCCCCCGGGACACGCTGAGACACCGATTGAGACTGGGCGTGGTGGTGGGCGCCTGTAACCCCAGCTCTTGCTGTAAACAGGAAGATCACTACGAGGCCAATCTCATAGTGACACCCTGAACAACCTGTAGACCCTTCCCTAAAATACAAAAGATAAAATAAAAATAAGTTAGCACCTCTCAGTAGTGTTGGTTTAGGAATAATGAGAATTCAGCTAAATAACTCTTAAGGCTTCTCTGCCTTTAGACATTTGCAACTTATATGTAAGTAGGTTCATTTCATTATTTGAAGGAAATAGAACAAAATTAAGAAAAGGTCCCTGTGTCTTGCACTTAGAGTCTTCAAAGGATAAATTTTGTCAGTGATTCTCTTTCCTTCGGCAACCTTAACGATGAGGCAGCTGGTTCTGTTGTGTTCGAATTGTAAGCTTTAAGCCTCATGTGGCTGGGCTCCTGCTGCTCCTGTCGTGGAGCATGCCCTGGTGTGGCTTACTCCGGCAAGCTCACAGGCAGATGCTGGCGACATTGTCAACTCATGTATAAAGACACCGAGGCATTGGGTACAAAGTCACATGAGCCAGGACGCACCAGAAACAAATGAGAGTCCTGAGCCCAGGTGCACACTGAGGACTCTCAGATCGGACCTTCCAGGGCAGCGCTGCTCTGTCCCTGTGCAGAGGGCTGCAGGCAGTGCGGCCAGGTCAGCTCCTTCCTGTCCTCTTCATGCGGGGGCAGCACTGTCCTTTCCTGAGGGAGACCTGCTCCCACCTCAGGCACCTGGTCCGTGGAGACCGTGGTTGCCCTGCCCCACAGCTCCGCTACAGCTGTGGCGTTTTATTCCCAGACAGCTCGACTTGGTATCAGCTTGAAGGTGTAGACGTGTGACTGTGGCTGAGTGCACCAGTCTGTGTCCCTAGAACTTTACTGAAAGTAGCTGCAAACTAGAACCTCCTTTTCTGAGATACCTGAGACTGGTGATCTGCCCCAGACTCCCAGAAGACACTGTTTTCTACTTTCTGGTGAGGGCGACAGTGGCCTTACTACATGCAGGACAGAGAGAGAGAAGTCTGTGAAGGGAACATCGAAGGTCCCAAGGGTGTCCCTTTGAGTCTCTTTTTCTACCAAGATTTTTATCACAGGAACAAGTATGTGAAAGGAAAGTATACAGTGAGGGCTAGTCACGTGACACCATCTTCAGACGGTGTATTTTGTAGCAGAGTACAGGAGGGTGTTCTTTGGTTCATCTTATTTTTTCAGCAGGATGAGCTGGTGAGAACTTCGGATTCCAAAGCTCACAAGTATAGAGAAGCCGGGCTCTTTGGCAACCGGAGCTTCCAGTTTACATGATAATGTGGAATTACTGACGCAGTTTGGAAAGTAATGCTGTGAAAGTTAAGTATTTGTAAAGCACCCAGGTGGTATGGCTTTTAATCAGTAAACACAATTAATAGATCTGTTATAAAACATATCCCTAAATCACTTACAGGAGTAATGGTCATTTATATGAAGCCATTTGAAAACTAGGTTCGCAGAACCACCAACAGAAGACTGTCAACTTGTTCAATGAAAGTTATATAAATTTTAATGTATTTGATTCAGAAAAAAAAATAATCTTGTTATGTTGGTCAATAAGAAATTTAACTTGAAAATTCCAGAGAGCATTTGTAGCAGAAATGGGCAACTTTTCCTTCCCTGGCCCAGTCAATTCATAGCTGTTCAGAGTGCAGCGGGACCCTGCGTCCTTCCACCAGGCGCAGCAGGGACAATGTGGAGAAAGAGGCGCACCGCCGATGGCTGCACTATGCATGTGGGGTAGGTGGTGCCGTCCCCGAGGCTGCGCCTCTCTGCTGGGGCATGGAGTTTTGGGCAGGAGAGGTCAGGGTTAGGAACGCCGTGGACAAGGCCCGGGAAGTCTGGGGAGGGAAGCAGTGTCCCGGAGTGGGACGCAGGCCCTGTGACCTGAGAGGTCTGTAGGGACACCAGGAAATAATAAGTACGTTTGGGAGAAAGGTCTTGGGGTTTGGAATTAGAGCTGCAGTCACCAGATTAGGCCTGAAAGGTTTATAAAGCAGGAGAAAGAAATGACCAGAGTTTTCTTTTAGAAAATAATTCTGTGGACAGAACTTACTATGAAATAAAATTATAGGGAAGGAGAAAACACTGAGGGCACAGTTTTGAAAAGCTTGAAAGTGAATGTGGGAAAATTTTCACTCAAGCGTAGGAGCTGACCTCAGTGACCGGGAACCAGCCAGTTGCAGAAAGGACCGTGTGGAACCGAGAGTGACACCAGCTGAGACTGGGGAGGCCGACGGGGCGCAGAGCGCCCGGGAGCCCACGCTGGCCTTGGAGCTGGCCAACGGCCTTGGCTAAGGGCAGCGGTGGCACGAAGGAAAATTTAATGGTGAAAAGTAATTTTTAGAGACGAAAGATTGCGTCTCATTTCTCTGCGGTTATTCGCAGGACTGACCCACGCGTTGGGACGGTCTCTTCGCAGTGGCTTCTGTCGCTGGCCTCTGTGCTCTTCATGCCTAAGCCTGACCTTGTGGCACGTGGCTACGATCACAGGTACCTGCGCAGGAGCCGGAGGGGGAGGCTTGCGGTTAGGAGCTCCGCTCGGCCAATTCAGCAGCTCAGTGGGACTCTGTCTCCAAATGAGAAATGGCAAAGAATAAAATAAAAAAGCCGCCTGGGTGTGCAGCGCTGCTCGAAGGCTCCTGTTGTGGTTTGTATCTAGGTGTCCCCCAAAGCCTCACGCGGTCACTGGGGTGGGGTTCTGGGGGTCTGAGGTTTGTGACTAATTCCTGATCCAGTGCTGGGACCCTGGGTGTGAGTGCTGCACCCACGCTGGGGCGGAGAGCCCGAAGGCAGCAGAAGGGCGAGGGTCTCGCTGCCGCCGCCCTGCTCCTCCCTTTGTTCATCGCTGTTTCCTGCTGCCAGGAATTTCTGCCCGCCATGTGCTGCTCGGCCTTGGAGCCAGCTGGGTGCGGACTGAAACCTCCACAAACTCTGAGCTGAATAGACAATAAATATTTCTTTCCTTAATCCTGGGTGTCGGGTACTTGTCCCAGCAAGGAGAGAAGAGTAACTGAGACAGCCCCAGGGCTCTCTCTCTCTCTCTCTCTCTCTCTCTCTCTCTCACACAGATTCATATGTATGCCCTGTTAATTCATTTTTATTCCATCTCTTGGCTGGAACAATGGGGGGGTCACTGAAGATACCTCTTTGAACGTGTGGGTCTGCCTACTCATGGCTTCTTTGAAGGGACTGGGGTTGCCCTTTAAGATCATTCTGAATAAGATGCCACGTGCACCTTCATTCCTTAGTTCCTGTTTGTAGGACAACTATTTCACTCATCACAGATAACTCACATGTCATGGATAATGTGTCACGCATACAGCACATGTCAGTTATTTTACTTCTTAGCGCATACAAGTTTCTATGGACAGAAATTTTCTTATGAATCTAGAAAATACAAAGGAGACTGTTGCAGGATGGTAAGAGAAGTGCGTGTGGAGCTCTGTACGAAGCTGCCAGGCCCACTACGTGCTGGTGAATCCACCTGTGCCCCTGCAGTCTGCGTGAGTCGTGAGCCAGGAATCCTCCTCAGCAGTTGTTCTGGCCAGCAGCCAGGATTCTCAGAGGGATCAATAGGATTAGGATCTTATTGGAAAAGGATCAATAGGATTAGAGAGAAATAAAAGAGAAGCATGGGGACAGAAGGACCACAGCAAGAGAAAGAGAGGGAGAAGAGGTCAGTACAGGGAGAAAGAGGCACGTCAGTGGGTTGTTAGTTGGAACTGTGGACTGGGCCACTTGCATCCACAGCTCCACCCGACAGGATAGGAGCAGAGGCGAGCACTGGCGTCCAGGGGCTGAGATTTTGGAGAAGCCCAAGTAGGGCAGGGACTCAGGAGTCTGTAGCCCACTTGGGGACAACTCCCCTTTCTTCAGACTTCAGCTGGTGGGAGGAGACTGGGGTGACTTATGGGGCACACCCAGTTCCTCTGAGTGTCTGCAGTGGTGGGCACACGCCTCTGGATACCCGCAGCAGCCGCAGTGCACAGTTCCTGTCCAAGCTGAGGCACTGGACCCCCCACATGGATGCAGGACAGGCCCTCCGCAGGCTGGGATTTAGCTGCTCTCAGGCAGAGGCGTGTCTCATTTTTGACTGCAATTTTCAGTTTCCTTGTGGCTCATTTTCATGCACTTATTTTATCTGCACATTAGTTTTGGTGAAATACCTATTTGCGTATCAGCCTACTTTTTTAAAATAGGGCTTTTGATTTCTTCTTATTGGACTTTAAGAATTTTGATAGTTTTACATACAGGCCCACTATCAGAATGGCGTCTGGAATTGCCTTCTCCTCCTCTGTGGGTTTTTCTTTCATTTTCTTAAAAGCATCTTTTGCGGAACAGATTTTGGTCTTGCTATAAGAGTTCAAATGACCATCTTCTCCCTTTTGTGTTTTACCTGAATGCTGCTGTGAAGCCAGGAACCTGGAGCCGGTCTCGGGGGTCGTCCTGATGTCATCAGGACGCTGCTGCCTTCAACTCCGGAGCATCGGAGCTCAGCCTGCGCACGCTCCCGGAAGTACAGCTGATTTCACTCGCCAGGAAGCGCTTGAGGAGTTCCTGTGTCCATTGCAGTTTTGGCACAGGGCAAGCCACTCATTCTGGAGTCACTTGTTGAAAAGAAAGACCTTTCTCTGTTGAATTGTCCTTCCTTGTTGTCAAAAATCATTCAGATAAACCTGAACGGCTTTTCTCTGGGCCACTTGTCGATCATTTCTGGAATACTCCCGTGCTTCATGTTTGGTCTTGATGTACTTGTGGGAATTGAGCGCTGGGAGCCTTGAAGGATCCCTCCCCC